>WNGS01168475.1:54840-84327 GCA_020271785.1 Procambarus virginalis | reverse complement strand
CACTATTCACCAGCCACTATTCACCAGCCACTATTCACTAGCCACTATTCACCAGCCACTATTCACCAGGCACTATTCACCAGGCACTATTCACTAGCCACTATTCACCAGCCACTATTCACCAGGCACTATTCACTAGCCACTATTCACCTGCCACTATTCACCAGCCACTATTCACCAGCCACTATTCACCAGGCACTGTTCACTAGCCACTATTCACTAGCCACTATTCACCAGCCACTATTCACCAGGCACTGTTCACTAGCCACTATTCACTAGCCACTATTCACCAGCCACTATTCACCAGGCACTATCACTAGCCACTATTCACCAGCCACTATTCACCAGGCACTATTCACTAGCCACTATTCACCTGCCACTATTCACCAGCCACTATTCACTAGCCACTATTTACCAGCCACTATTCACTAGCCACTATTCACCATGCACTATTTACCAGCCACTATTCACCAGCCACTATCACCAGCCACTATTCACCAGCCACTATTCACCAGCCACTATTCACCAGCCACTATTCCTTCTCACTCCATCACCACACAGACAACTGTACATTCAGCTGATATATTGGACACCTTTAGTGGACAATAACAAATAAACATGGCACTTGTTCTGGTTCTAGACACTCAAGACCTACAGATATCATCAGTCCACCTCCCATCACCCCTAAGAAAATAATTGGTTCCCAGCCGGCCTCAGAACCGGTTCCCAGCGGGCCTCAGAACCGGTTCCCAGCGGGCCTCAGAACCTGTTCCCAGCGGGCCTCAGAACGGTTCCCAGCGGGCCTCAGAACCGGTTCCCAGCGGGCCTCAGAACCGGTTCCCAGCAGGCCTCAGAACCGGTTCCCAGCGGGCCTCAGAACCGGTTCCCAGCGGGCCTCAGAACCGGTTCCCAGCGGGCCTCAGAACCGGTTCCCAGCGGGCCTCAGAACCGGTTCCCAGCGGGCCTCAGAACCGGTTCCCAGCCGGCCTCAAAACCGGTTCCCAGCCGGCCTCAGAACCGATTCCCAGCGGGCCTCAGAACCGGTTCCCAGCGGGCCTCAGAGTTCGCGAAAACTGGGCTCCTGGCATAATAATCCTGGGCTAATTTTATCTAATTTAGGAATAGTTGAGTAAGTTTTGGGTACATTAGTGTGAGGACTGACACACCCAGAGACTCCAGGACTATGTAACACACTCCCTGAAGAACACGAGAGTAACACTGTAACACTCCCTGAAGAACACAAGAGTAACACTGTAACACTCCCTGAAGAACACAAGAGTAACATTGTAACACTCCCTGAAGAACACAAGAGTAATACTGTAACACTCCCTGAAGAACACAAGAGTAACACTGTAACACTCCCTGAAGAACACAAGAGTAACATTGTAACACTCCCTGAAGAACACAAGAGTAACACTGTAACACTCCCTGAAGAACACAAGAGTAACATTGTAACACTCCCTGAAGAACACAAGAGTAACATTGTAACACTCCCTGAAGAACACAAGAGTAACACTGTAACACTCCCTGAAGAACACAAGAGTAACACTGTAACACTCCCTGAAGAACACAAGAGTAACACTGTAACACTCCCTGAAGAACACAAGAGTAACACTGTAACACTCCCTGAAGAACACAAGAGTAACACTGTAACACTCCCTGAAGAACACAAGAGTAACACTGTAACACTCCCTGAAGAACACAAGAGTAACACTGTAACACAGAGATACACTAAAAGTCTCACATATCAACACATTCACAAACTAACTGACACACTAAAACACTGAAACACAAAGTCTTAAAGATTATCAACCAACCCGTCCTCGACTCAAGTCCATTACATCCAGCGGTCAACCCCACAGACGCATTCATAAATTTTAACATGCTGTTCATTCAAAACGGGAATTTTCTCAAGTATAAATTAATATTATAATATATTAGCATACTGTGTATATATAGGCATAGGATAGGTTAGGTTAGGTTAGGTTATGGTTCTGTTGGCGATTATTTGTATTTGTAGTACGCGGGTGAAGCATTTATAGCGTTGTGGTTCGAACAAAATTCGTCAGTGAAGCACTTGTTCCGGATATGTTCGAACGTCAGCAGTTGTGAGTCGTGTGTAAACCTCTTTTCATTCATAAACAGGGGGTTTGGCGGGTGCATGGAATCACTTTTGGATCTTTATTTGGAGGACGGGCTGCATCAACACACAGAAAGATTCACAGGCTCACACTCACAAAGATTCACAGACTCGCAAGCAAACCGAAAGATTCACAGACTTACACACACTGAAAGATTCACAGACTTACACACACTGAAAGATTCACAGACTCACACACACTAAAAGATTCACAGACTCACACACTCAAATATTCACACACTAGCACACACAAAGATTCACACCCTCGACCAGTATTTGACAACACTTAATTCAATCTTAAATCCTACTATTAAAATTGATAACTTTTTATACTAACAAAAATTCTAAACTTTTTTTTAACCTAAGCAAAAGTATTTACGTTTAAACTCCGGCAAGAAACTCCGGAACGATAATAATACTTCTCCTTTACTGCAGAAGTAAAAAAGAAACACTCATTTCCTAAGGAAAAAGCTACTATGAGAAGGAAAACTAGTAAACTGTATACCTCTTAGTCTGCCGAGTAGATGGTAGACTAGTAGATTATTTGTGTCCAGACAGGCACCACGATATGGTAAACTAGTAAACTACATACAGTATATACCTCCAACCATGTCCCCAGGAAATGGTAAAGTAGCCAACTATATACCTTCATACATGTCGCCACGAGATTGTAAACTACTTAACTATGTTTCCAAGCAAATCCCGAGGCCACAGTCAAGTATTTTCAAGGTCCTGAAAGAATGTGAGGAGTCGCTGAGATAGCTCTTGTTAAGCATACTCATAAATTTATTGGGCAATTGTTTCAGAATTTTCTTCTCTCTTCTTCTTGAGAGTAGGTGCAGTTTGTATGATGTGCATACCCTTTCGATGACTGCACCAGGATAGATGCTAGTAGACGCGCGTAAGTTGAAAGTGAAAGGGTCAAAAGTGCTGGTCGCGAGGAGCCGTAGACAGAGGAGCGGCGACGAAAACAGAGGTGGACGGGAGAGGGAGACATGCCGCACCGGAGGGCGGCACGTTATGTCCATGACGTCGACTAATATTTACCAGGGAACTGCCGCATCTGAAAGCGCAAGCAGTACGTTTCCCACAGCAGTATGTGGGTACAGGGCGCCCGACCACCAGGCGAGGCCGTCGGCGGAGGCATCCTATCCTTCACCTCATAAACAAACTCCTTCACCTTCGGCACCCAGATAGTGGAAGAGCACCATGGGATCGGAAGCACCCGGGCATCCCGAGAAAAGCTCAACACCCGACCCTCACAGGTCACGACTTCGGCAGTCTGGATTAGGCTTCCCCCAGACTGGGGCAACAAAGGAGAGGGAACCGCCGGGACGCAGGCGCGGCGTTGTCCCCGCCACTGGGCACAGGAGCCAAGGGCCCCCCAGGGCACATCCACAGGAGCAAACGACCAAATTCAGACGTAATTTATAAGAGGACAGGTTGTTCCGGAGAGCCTGGACGACATTGAATGTAAACAAAGCCCTCCTCAGAGGCTTAGCAACACGCGGCAATACAAAGATCTCAAATAGCGATCGCCAAACAGTGATTTTGCCACAGCGACCTCGTCTATCTATAACATGAAGTGCTGAGTATCTGACTAAACCCCATGTCTATTAGTTTATTGGCCGATTTACGTTTAGATAAGTTGGTGAGACAGCAGGCCAACACCCCAACAAGGGTGAGCCTGGTTTTTATAAATTTCACAATCCTAATACATGTATGTAACATTATTGATTAATATTGTGCACTTGTTACGGTGTAAATATCCGGGAGCTAAGCTTTTGAAGAACTGAAGATAATCACAGAGAGTTGTTAACTACTACAAGATACTATACAGACGCTTACTTTAACAAGTACCAACAGTTGTCATTAATACAAGTCTAGGACGGACCACATATGACCATCCACAGCCTGGTGTTGGAGGACCACCTCTTACACTAACAACTTAACACCTGAGGCCGTTGATTACCACATAATTAACCATTTTAGCTCTAGTACTAACAACAACATTGTAGCTTATTAATATCTACTATTTGTGCTATAGGCTACGTATGTAATTACCCCCCCCCCCAACTTGTATACAGGTAGCAGGAAAAATTTAAATGCAATCCACTTCGAATTAATGAATTAATACTAATAAATTAAAAACAAATTAATGCCTGCTGGGAAAACCCCCCACACAGTTAGGGCCCCATGACGGAAGTACATCAGTGGATGAGAGGGTATGACAGGCAACACAGACAGGAGAGACTTGGGTGGAAGCGCAGCCCGTCCTGAGGTTTCCCAACGTCAACAAAATGTCGTACTAAAAGTGCCATTATCGTAACCCACCAGAGGACGCAAAACAGAAAACGAGACAGTATGTCAATTTCGTGAGCCGCTACCATTTTCTAGTACGACAACTTTTTGGTCTTAGGTAAAGTGTACGTCAAAGTGCGACGCTCTATTAGGAGGACGGGTTGGCCAGCGACCTGAACCCCAGACACCAATACGGAAATACAAGATATAAACAAACAGGGTGCTGGGATGTTGCATGATTTGAAGTTTCAGCAACAACACCTTCAGATGGTGAAGGTGTTGTTGCAACAACAACACCACCACAAACACCGCCCTTAAGCCATAACCAGCACTGGTGAGGCGCCACTGAGACTAGGCTGGCCAGCTCTGGTCGTCGGCCTCCAGACTGTAGAGAACATACAGCAGAGGTGGACTAGGCTCCAAGAACAGAGGTGGGGGAGCCGATCGGCCGAGCGGACAGCACGCTGGATTTGTGATCCTGTGGTCCTGGGTTCGATCCCAGGCGCCGGCGAGAAACAATGGGCAGAGTTTCTTTCACCCTATGCCCCTGTTACCTAGCAGTAAAATAGGTACCTGGGTGTTAGTCAGCTGTCACGGGCTGCTTCCTAGGGGTGGAGGCCTGGTCGAGGACCGGGCCGCGGGGACACTAAAAAGCCCCGAAATCATCTCAAGATAACCAAGATAGGCTCGTTAGAGTGCAGGACAAGGCCGGAGAACATCGTAGGCATAAAGGCTCATTTTCTCGACAGTCATCTTGATCAAACTCCTGAAAATGGAGTTAAGTGGTGAGCAAGGTGAAGGGTTCCTTCAAGATATGAAAGCTATGGAGGACCGATGCCAAGGAAGGTGGAACACATTTTTTTTCAGGGATATTCCTACGCGGGCCCTAAGCCTCTGGCTGGCCCACTAAGTGATGCTTGTTTCTGTTTTACTTGGGCGGCGTATGAGTATCTATGACTCGTGATATATATGTGTTAATCTCAGAATTGATTCATGGTATTGTTTATTGGAACGTTATTCTGAACAACATGATGAGAATAGGATTGAGATGATTGTGAAAATCATTGTAACTGGTGGTCTTATTTACAGCACTAATCGATAACGGAGGTATGTGTATTCACCTAGTTGTGCTTGCGGGGGTTGAGCTTTGGCTCTTTGGTCCCGCCTCTCGATTGTTAGTCAAATGGTAGCTGTTGAACAAACTGGAGGTGATGGACAAAAGTCAGTGTGACGATAGAGTTCACTCTCATTAGTCACAAACCTGTCTCAGATATGACACAACAAAATTGTTTTTGAGAAGTCATTTATTTAGTGTCTTTGTAAGGCTGAAATATATCTATATTAACTTTCACTGAATTTGATTTACCTTGTAAATTATTTAATGTAAATTATGATTTAAAACATTTAAAAAATATGATGAAAATCAAATATTTGGAACTCGGACAAAAAACACGACAAATATTTGTACCGTCTAATATATTATGCATTGTGTGAAAGTTTCATATAGATCGCATGGAAATGAAAAGAATTTAGGAGTTAAACACAATTTATTATTTATTTTAATTTCCTTTCAGAATATTCCGGGGCAAAACCCCAAACAATATTACTTTTAATATATACAACATTGCATATACTGTCGTCGGTCACAATATATATATTAAAATCTATATTCATTTCGATTACTTACAAACAAAACTTAAAATGAGGCTAGAAAACTTGCCTGTCTTGTGCTGTGAAACCTAGAATTTGGAAAACTTCACAGTTCGATTTTGTAACCGCCAAAGATTGGTTACATAAACAGTGATGACGTTTCATAGCCTAGCTGATGTTTCACAGCCTAGCTGACGTTTCACAGCCTAGCTGACGTTTCACAGCCTAGCTGACGTTTCACAGCCTAGCTGACGTTTCACAGCCTAGCTGACGTTTCACAGCCTAGCTGACGTTTCACAGCCTAGCTGACGTTTCACAGCCTAGCTGACGTTTCACTGCATATAAGAACTTTTCAAATACTAGGTTCTAAACTTTACAACTCCGCACAAGGTAGCGGTATCGTGATTCCTTCAGGTTCGAGCCCCTCATTACTCTTTACGGTGCTGTGGTATCTTTTACCTCACGGACCCGGCTTCGAATCCCATGTCTTTCCTAAAGAAGTGTCGATCATCAAGCCAGGTGGATGGCTGCGTCAGACCGTGAACAGTGCGGGTTGAGTTAACAGTGTGTGCAACCCTCGTTGTTGCACTGTATTGCTCAATATTGAGGCTCTCGTGAAGTGATCACAGTGATCACTTGGCCTGGTTTATCAAACCAATTGATTAATTGTTGATCTAGCCCGTCCTCCTAAGGCTCCCCAACGTCAGGAAAACGGTCAATCTAACGTGTCTTTATCCCAACCTACCAGAGGACCCATAACAGAAAACGGGACAGTACGTCACTTTCGCCAGCCGCTTCCATTTTCTAGTATGACAATTTTTTTTGGCCGTAAGTGACGCATACGAGGGAAAAGCGACGTTCCTTGTTCGAGGACAGTTGACGGATCAGCTAAACTGTTGATACATGTAACTCGCATTCTGACCAAGACACCACCGGTCCCGGAACTGAGAGGAATGAGTTACGAGGAAAGGCTAAGGGAGCTGAACCTCACATCCCTGGAAAACAGAAGAGTAAGGGGAGACATGATAACCACCTACAAAATTCTCAGGGGAATTGACAGGGTGGACAAAGACAAACTCTTCAGCACGGGTGGAACACGAACAAGGGGACACAGGTGGAAACTTAGTACCCACATGAGCCACAGGGACGTTAGAAAGAATTTTTTCAGTGTCAGAGTAGTTAACAGGTGGAATGCATTAGGCAGTGACGTGGTGGAGGCTGACTCAATACACAGCTTCAAATGTAGATATGATAAAGCCCAGTAGGCTCAGGAATCTGTACACCAGTTGATTGGCAGTTGAGAGGCGGGACCAAAGAGCCAGAGCTCAACCCACGAAAACACAAGTAGGTGAGTACAACTAGGTGAATATAACATATATTATTAAGGAATAGATTGCAGGAACGCGTCCAGCTCTTTCTTCAAGTCTGTCAAGACAATATTCAGTTCAATATTCACTTCAGTTCCCCCAGACAGTATTGCACAGCTACAGTTCCCCCAGACAAAGTGTTGCACAGCTACAGTTCCCCCAGACAAAGTGTTGCAGAGCTACAGTTCCCCAGACAAAGTGTTGCACAGCTACAGTTCCCGGAGACAAAGTGTTGCACAGCTTTAGTTCCCCAGACAAAGTGTTGCACAGCTTCAGTTCCCCCAGACAAAGTGTTGCACAGCTACAGTTCCCCCAGACAAAGTGTTGCACAGCTACAGTTCCCCCCAGACAAAGTGTTGCACAGCTACAGTTCCCCCCAGACAAAGTGTTGCACAGCTTCAGTTCCCCCAGACAAAGTGTTGCACAGCTTCAGTTCCCCAGACAAAGTGTTGCACAGCTTCAGTTCCCCCCAGACAAAGTGTTGCACAGCTTCAGTTCCCCAGACAAAGTGTTGCACAGCTTCAGTTCCCCCAGACAAAGTGTTGCACAGCTTCAGTTCCCCCAGACAAAGTGTTGCACAGCTACAGTTCCCCCAGACAAAGTGTTGCACAGCTACAGTTACCCCAGACAAAGTGTTGCACAGCTTCAGTTCCCCCAGACAAAGTGTTGCACAGCTACAGTTACCCCAGACAAAGTGTTGCACAGCTACAGTTACCCCAGACAAAGTGTTGCACAGCTACAGTTCCCCCAGACAAAGTGTTGCACAGCTTCAGTTCCCCAGACAAAGTGTTGCACAGCTTCAGTTCCCCAGACAAAGTGTTGCACAGCTTCAGTTCCCCAGACAAAGTGTTGCACAGCTTCAGTTCCCCCAGACAAAGTGTTGCACAGCTACAGTTCCCCCAGACAAAGTGTTGCACAGCTACAGTTCCCCCAGACAAAGTGTTGCACAGCTACAGTTCCCCAGACAAAGTGTTGCACAGCTACAGTTCCCCCAGACAAAGTGTTGCACAGCTACAGTTCCCCCAGACAAAGTGTTGCACAGCTTCAGTTCCCCCAGACAGTGTTGCACAGCTTCAGTTCCCCAGACAAAGTGTTGCACAGCTTCAGTTCCCCAGACAAAGTGTTGCACAGCTTCAGTTCCCCGAGACAAAGTGTTGCACAGCTACAGTTCCCCCCAGACAAAGTGTTGCACAGCTTCAGTTCCCCAGACAAAGTGTTGCACAGCTACAGTTCCCCCAGACAAAGTGTTGCACAGCTACAGTTCCCCCAGACAAAGTGTTGCACAGCTTCAGTTCCCCCAGACAAAGTGTTGCACAGCTTCAGTTCCTCGAGACAAAGTGTTGCACAGCTTCTGTTCTCCCAAGACGACCATTTCCGGCGCCCCATTTCTACCTCCCCCTGGCGCTGGTAGAAATTTTTTTTGGTTGTACCAAACACTAATTATTTTTTTTTTGTTGTACGTGTTGGTTCGAGGTAGCAACAAGTACCTCGAACCCCGACCCTCAAGACGGGTCGAGCCACCACTCTGAGCCACCACACAAGTCTCGCCAACATTCACGACTCTTAAAGTGGCCGTAAGACAAACTTTTATTCTGCAGAATAAGGAAACAATTTCTCTGGTTTGTTCGAGGTGATCTGTCACCCGCACTCCGTCTCTGTCGAGTGTAGGGGCTGTGCGCTGGTGTGGGGGTCTGTGTCGCCACCATGAGCGTCTGTGTCGCCACCATGAGGGTCTGTGTCGCCACCATGAGCGTCTGTGTCGCCACCATGAGCGTCTGTGTCGCCACCATTAGGGTCTGTGTCGCCACCATGAGGGTCTGTGTCGCCACCATTAGGGTCTGTGTCGCCACCATTAGGGTCTGTGTCGCCACCATTAGGGTCTGTGTCGCCACCATTAGGGTCTGTGTCGCCACCATGAGGGTCTGTGTCGCCACCATGAGCGTCTGTGTCGCCACCATTAGGGTCTGTGTCGCCACCATGAGGGTCTGTGTCGCCACCATTAGGGTCTGTGTCGCCACCATGAGCGTCTGTGTCGCCTCCATGAGGGTCTGTGTCGCCACCATGAGCGTCTGTGTCGCCACCATGAGGGTCTGTGTCATCACCATGAGGGTCTGTGTCGCCACCATGAGGGTCTGTGTCGCCACCATGAGCGTCTGTGTCGCCACCATTAGAGTCTGTGTCGCCAATATGAGCGTCTGTGTCGCCACCATGAGGGTCTGTGTCGCCTCCATGAGGGTCTGTGTCGCCACCATGAGGGTCTGTGTCGCCACCATGAGCGTCTGTGTCGCCACCATTAGGGTCTGTGTCGCCACCATGAGCGTCTGTGTCGCCACCATTAGGGTCTGTGTCGCCACCATGAGCGTCTGTGTCGCCACCATTAGGGTCTGTGTCGCCACCATTAGGGTCTGTTTCGCCACCATGAGCGTCTGTGTCGCCACCATTAGGGTCTGTGTCGCCTCCATGAGCGTCTGTGTCGCCACCATGAGCGTCTGTGTCGCCTCCATGAGGGTCTGTGTCGCCACCATGAGCGTCTGTGTCGCCACCATGAGGGTCTGTGCGCCTCCATGAGCGTCTGTGTCGCCACCATGAGCGTCTGTGTCGCCTCATGAGGGTCTGTGTCGCCACCATGAGCGTCTTGTGTCGCCACCATGAGGGTCTGTGTCGCCACCATGAGCGTCTGTGTCGCCACCATTAGGGTCTGTGTCGCCTCCATGAGGTCTGTGTCGCCACCATGAGCGTCTGTTGTCGCCTCCATGAGGGTCTGTGTCGCCACCATGAGCGTCTGTGTCGCCACCATGAGGGTCTGTGTCGCCACCATGAGCGTCTGTGTCGCCACCATGAGGGTCTGTGTCGCCACCATGAGGGTCTGTGTCGCCACCATGAAGGTTTGTGTCGCCACCATGAGCGTCTGTGTCGCCACCATGAGCGTCTGTGTCGCCACCATGAAGGTTCGTGTCGCCACCATGAGCGTCTGTGTCGCCACCATGAGCGTCTGTGTCGCCACCATGAAGGTTTGTGTCGCCACCATGAGCGTCTGTGTCGCCACCATGAGGGTCTGTGTCGCCACCATGAGCGTCTGTGTCGCCTCCATGAGCGTCTGTGTCGCCACCATGAGCGTCTGTGTCGCCTCCATGAGCGTCTGTGTCGCCACCATGAGCGTATGTGTCGCCACCACGAGCGTCTGTGTCGCCACCATGAGCGTCTGTGTCGCCACCATGAGCGTCTGTGTCGCCTCCATGAGGGTCTGTGTTGCCACCATGAGGGTCTGTGTTGCCACCAAGAGGGTCTGTGTCGCCACGATGAGCGTCTGTGTTGCCACCATGAGCGTCTGTGTCGCCACCATAAGCGTCTGGGTTGCCACCATGAGCGTCTTTGTCGCCACCATGAGCGTCTGTGTTGCCACCATGAGCGTATGTGTCGCCACCATGAGCGTCTGTGTCGCCACCATGAGCGTCTGTGTCGCCACCATGAGCGTCTGTGTCGCCACCATGAGCGTCTGTGTCGCCACCATGAGCGTCTGTGTCGCCACCATGTGCGTCTGTGTCGCCACCATGAGCGTCTGTGTCGCCATCATGAGGGTCTGTGTCGCCACCATGAGCGTCTGTGTCGCCACCATGAGCGTCTGTGTCGCCAATATGAGCGTCTGTGTCGCCGCTATGAGGGTCTGTGTCGCCACCATGAGCGTCTGTGTCGCCACCATGAGGGTCTGTGTCGCCTCTATGAGGGTCTGTGTCGCCACCATGAGCGTCTGTATCGCCTCCATGAGGGTCTGTGTCGCCACCATGAGGGTCTGTGTCGCCTCTATGAGGGTCTGTGTCGCCACCATGAGCGTCTGTGTCGCCACCATGAGGGTCTGTGTCGCCTCCATGAGGGTCTGTGTCGCCACAATGAGCGTCTGTGTCGCCTCTATGAGGGTCTGTGTCGCCACCATGAGCGTCTGTGTCGCCACCATGAGGGTCTGTGTCGCCTCCATGAGGGTCTGTGTCGCCACAATGAGCGTCTGTGTCGCCACCATGAGCGTCTGTGTTGCCACCATGTGCGTCTGTGTCGCCACCATGAGCGTCTGTGTCGCCACCATGAGCGTCTGTGTACTAGTGTACACAGTGTGGCTAGACCATTAGTGTACACAGTGTGGCTGGACCATTAGTGTACACAGTGTGGCTGGACCATTAGTGTAGAGTGAGGCTGGACCATTAGTGTACACAGTGTGGCTGGACCATTAGTGTACACAGTGTGGCTGGACCATTAGTGTACACAGTGGGGCTGGACCATTAGTGTACACAGTGTGGCTGGACCATTAGTGTACACAGTGAGGCTGGACCATTAGTGTACACAGTGTAGCTGGACCATTAGTGTACAGTGTGGCTGGACCATTAGTGTACAGTGATGCTGGACCATTAGTGTACAGTGAGGCTGGACCATTTGTGTACAGTGAGGCTGGACCATTAGTGTACAGTGAAGCTGGACCATTAGTGTACAGTGAGGCTGGACCATTAGTGTACAGTGAGGCTGGACCATTAGTGTACAGTGAGGCTGGACCATTAGTGTACAGTGAGGCTGGACCATTAGTGTACAGTGAGGCTGGACCATTAGTGTACAGTGAGGCTGGACCATTAGTGTACAGTGAGGCTGGACCATTAGTGTACAGTGAGGCTGGACCATTAGTGTACACAGTGAGGCTGGACCATTAGTGTACACAGTGAGGCTGGACCATTAGTGTACAATGAGGCTGGACCATTAGTGTACAGTGAGGCAGGACCAATAGTGTACACAGTCTGGCTGGACAATTAATGAACACAGTGAGGCTGGACCATTAGTGTACAGTGGGGCTGTACCATTAGTGTACACAGTGAGGCTGGACCATTAGTGTACAGTGAGGCTGGACCATTAGAGTACAGTGAGGCTGGACCATTAGTGTACACAGTGAGGCTGGACCATTAGTGTACACAGTGAGGCTAGACCATTAGTGTACACAGTGAGGCTGGACCATTAGTGTACAGTGAGGTTGGACCATTAGTGTACAGTGAGGCGGGACCATTAGTGTACAGTGAGGCTGGACCATTAGTGTACACAATGAGGCTGGACCCCTAGTGTACACAGTGAGGCTGGACCATTAGTGTACAGTGGGGCTGGACCATTAGTGTACAGTGAGGCTGGACCATTAGTGTACAGTGAGGCTGGACCATTAGTGTACAGTGAGGCTGGACCATTAGTGTACACAGTGAGGCTGGATCATTAGTGTACAGTGAGGCTGGACCATTAGTGTACAGTGAAGCTGGACCATTAGTGTACAGTGAGGCTGGACCATTAGTGTACAGTGTGGCTGGACCATTAGTGTACAGTGATGCTGGACCATTAGTGTACAGTGAGGCTGGACCATTTGTGTACAGTGAGGCTGGACCATTAGTGTACAGTGAAGCTGGACCATTAGTGTACAGTGAGGCTGGACCATTAGTGTACAGTGAGGCTGGACCATTAGTGTACAGTGAGGCTGGACCATTAGTGTACAGTGAGGCTGGACCATTAGTGTACAGTGAGGCTGGACCATTAGTGTACAGTGGGCTGGACCATTAGTGTGTACAGTGAGGCTGGACCATTAGTGTACACAGTGAGGCTGGACCATTAGTGTACACAGTGAGGCTGGACCATTAGTGTACAGTGAGGCTGGACCATTAGTGTACACAGTGAGGCTGGACATTAGTGTACACAGTGAGGCTGGACAATAGTGGTACACAGTGAGGCTGGACCATTAGTGTACAGTGGGGCTGGACCATTAGTGTACACAGTGAGGCTGGACCATTAGTGTACAGTGAGGCTGGACCATTAGTGTACAGTGAGGCTGGACATTAGTGTACACAGTGAGGCTGGACCATTAGTGTACACAGTGAGGCTGGACCATTAGTGTACACAGTGAGGCTGGACCATTAGTGTACAGTGAGGCTGGACCATTAGTGTACAGTGAGGCTGGACCATTAGTGTACAGTGAGGCTGGACATTAGTGTACACAGTGAGGCTGGACCTAGTGTACACAGTGAGGCTGGACCATTAGTGTACAGTGGGCTGGACCACCATTAGTGTACAGTGAGGCTGGACATTAGTGTACAGTGAGGCTGGACCATTAGTGTACAGTGAGGCTGGACCATTAGTGTACACAGTGAGGCTGGACCATTAGTGTACAGTGAGGCTGGACCATTAGTGTACAGTGAGGCTGGACCATTAGTGTACAGTGAGCTGGACCATTAGTGTACACAGTGAGGCTGGACCATTAGTGTACAGTGAGGCTGGACCATTAGTGTACACAGTGAGGCTGGACCATTAGTGTACACAGTGAGGCTGGACCATTAGTGTACACAGTGAGGCTGGACCATTAGTGTACAGTGAGGCTGGACCATTAGTGTACAGTGAGGCTGGACCATTAGTGTACACAGTGAGGCTGGACCATTAGTGTACACAGTGGGCTGGACCATTAGTGTACAGTGAGGCTGGACCATTAGTGTACACAGTGAGGCTGGACCATTAGTGTACACAGTGAGGCTGGACCATTAGTGGTACAGTGGGGCTGGACCATTAGTGTACACAGTGGGGCTGGACCATTAGTGTACAGTGAGGCTGGACCATTAGTGTACAGTGAGGCTGGACCATTAGTGTACACAGTGAGGCTGGACCATTAGTGTACACAGTGAGGCTGGACCATTAGTGTACAGTGAGGCTGGACCATTAGTGTACACAGTGAGGCTGGACCATTAGTGTACACAGTGAGGCTGGACCATTAGTGTACACAGTGAGGCTGGACCATTAGTGTACACAGTGAGGCTGGACCATTAGTGTACAGTGAGGCTGGACCATTAGTGTACACAGTGAGGCTGGACCATTAGTGTACAGTGAGGCTGGACCATTAGTGTACACAGTGAGGCTGGACCATTAGTGTACACAGTGAGGCTGGACCATTAGTGTACACAGTGAGGCTGGACCATTAGTGTACACAGTGAGGCTGGACCATTAGTGTACACAGTGAGGCTGGACCATTAGTGTACACAGTGAGGCTGGACCATTAGTGTACACAGTGAGGCTGGACCATTAGTGTACACAGTGAGGCTGGACCATTAGTGTACACAGTGAGGCTGGACCATTAGTGTACAGTGAGGCTGGACCATTAGTGTACAGTGAGGCTGGACCATTAGTGTACAGTGAGGCTGGACCATTAGTGTACACAGTGAGGCTGGACCATTAGTGTACAGTGAGGCTGGACCATTAGTGTACACAGTGAGGCTGGACCATTAGTGTACACAGTGGGGCTGGACCATTAGTGTACAGTGAGGCTGGACCATTAGTGTACAGTGAGGCTGGACCATTAGTGTACACAGTGAGGCTGGACCATTAGTGTACACAGTGAGGCTGGACCATTAGTGTACACAGTGTGGCTGGACCATTAGTGTACACAGTGAGGCTGGACCATTAGTGTACACAGTGTGGCTGGACCATTAGTGTACAGTGAGGCTGGACCATTAGTGTACACAGTGAGGCTGGACCATTAGTGTACACAGTGAGGCTGGACCATTAGTGTACAGTGAGGCTGGACCATTAGTGTACAGTGAGGCTGGACCATTAGTGTACAGTGAGGCTGGACCATTAGTGTACACAGTGTGGCTGGACCATTAGTGTACAGTGAGGCTGGACCATTAGTGTACACAGTGAGGCTGGACCATTAGTGTACACAGTGAGGCTGGACCATTAGTGTACAGTGAGGCTGGACCATTAGTGTACAGTGAGGCTGGACCATTAGTGTACAGTGAGGCTGGACCATTAGTGTACACAGTGAGGCTGGACCATTAGTGTACACAGTGAGGCTGGACCATTAGTGTACAGTGGGGCTGGACCATTAGTGTACACAGTGAGGCTGGACCATTAGTGTACACAGTGTGGCTGGACCATTAGTGTACACAGTGAGGCTGGACCATTAGTGTACAGTGGGGCTGGACCATTAGTGTACACAGTGAGGCTGGACCATTAGTGTACACAGTGAGGCTGGACCATTAGTGTACAGTGGGGCTGGACCATTAGTGTACACAGTGAGGCTGGACCATTAGTGTACACAGTGTGGCTGGACCATTAGTGTACAGTGAGGCTGGACCATTAGTGTACAGTGAGGCTGGACCATTAGTGTACAGTGAGGCTGGACCATTAGTGTACAGTGAGGCTGGACCATTAGTGTACAGTGAGGCTGGACCATTAGTGTACAGTGAGGCTGGACCATTAGTGTACACAGTGAGGCTGGACCATTAGTGTACAGTGAGGCTGGACCATTAGTGTACAGTGAGGCTGGACCATTAGTGTACAGTGAGGCTGGACCATTAGTGTACAGTGAGGCTGGACCATTAGTGTACAGTGAGGCTGGACCATTAGTGTACAGTGAGGCTGGACCATTAGTGTACACAGTGAGGCTGGACCATTAGTGTACACAGTGAGGCTGGACCATTAGTGTACAGTGAGGCTGGACCATTAGTGTACAGTGAGGCTGGACCATTAGTGTACACAGTGTGGCTGGACCATTAGTGTACACAGTGAGGCTGGACCATTAGTGTACAGTGAGGCTGGACCATTAGTGTACACAGTGAGGCTGGACCATTAGTGTACAGTGAGGCTGGACCATTAGTGTACAGTGAGGCTGGACCATTAGTGTACAGTGAGGCTGGACCATTAGTGTACACAGTGAGGCTGGACCATTAGTGTACACAGTGAGGCTGGACCATTAGTGTACAGTGAGGCTGGACCATTAGTGTACAGTGAGGCTGGACCATTAGTGTACAGTGAGGCTGGACCATTAGTGTACAGTGAGGCTGGACCATTAGTGTACAGTGAGGCTGGACCATTAGTGTACAGTGAGGCTGGACCATTAGTGTACAGTGAGGCTGGACCATTAGTGTACAGTGAGGCTGGACCATTAGTGTACAGTGAGGCTGGACCATTAGTGTACAGTGAGGCTGGACCATTAGTGTACAGTGAGGCTGGACCATTAGTGTACAGTGAGGCTGGACCATTAGTGTACAGTGAGGCTGGACCATTAGTGTACACAGTGAGGCTGGACCATTAGTGTACAGTGAGGCTGGACCATTAGTGTACAGTGAGGCTGGACCATTAGTGTACAGTGAGGCTGGACCATTAGTGTACACAGTGGGCTGGACCATTAGTGTACACAGTGAGGCTGGACCATTAGTGTACAGTGAGGCTGGACCATTAGTGTACACAGTGAGGCTGGACCATTAGTGTACACAGTGAGGCTGGACCATTAGTGTACACAGTGAGGCTGGACCATTAGTGTACAGTGAGGCTGGACCATTAGTGTACAGTGAGGCTGGACCATTAGTGTACAGTGAGGCTGGACCATTAGTGTACACAGTGAGGCTGGACCATTAGTGTACAGTGAGGCTGGACCATTAGTGTACACAGTGAGGCTGGACCATTAGTGTACACAGTGAGGCTGGACCATTAGTGTACACAGTGGGCTGGACCATTAGTGTACACAGTGAGGCTGGACCATTAGTGTACAGTGAGGCTGGACCATTAGTGTACACAGTGAGGCTGGACCATTAGTGTACAGTGAGGCTGGACCATTAGTGTACACAGTGAGGCTGGACCATTAGTGTACAGTGAGGCTGGACCATTAGTGTACACAGTGAGGCTGGACCATTAGTGTACAGTGAGGCTGGACCATTAGTGTACACAGTGAGGCTGGACCATTAGTGTACACAGTGAGGCTGGACCATTAGTGTACACAGTGGGCTGGACCATTAGTGTACACAGTGAGGCTGGACCATTAGTGTACACAGTGAGGCTGGACCATTAGTGTACAGTGAGGCTGGACCATTAGTGTACACAGTGAGGCTGGACCATTAGTGTACAGTGAGGCTGGACCATTAGTGTACACAGTGAGGCTGGACCATTAGTGTACACAGTGAGGCTGGACCATTAGTGTACAGTGAGGCTGGACCATTAGTGTACAGTGAGGCTGGACCATTAGTGTACAGTGAGGCTGGACCATTAGTGTACACAGTGAGGCTGGACCATTAGTGTACACAGTGAGGCTGGACCATTAGTGTACAGTGAGGCTGGACCATTAGTGTACAGTGAGGCTGGACCATTAGTGTACAGTGAGGCTGGACCATTAGTGTACAGTGAGGCTGGACCATTAGTGTACACAGTGAGGCTGGACCATTAGTGTACAGTGAGGCTGGACCATTAGTGTACAGTGAGGCTGGACCATTAGTGTACAGTGAGGCTGGACCATTAGTGTACACAGTGGGGCTGGACCATTAGTGTACAGTGAGGCTGGACCATTAGTGTACACAGTGAGGCTGGACCATTAGTGTACACAGTGAGGCTGGACCATTAGTGTACACAGTGAGGCTGGACCATTAGTGTACAGTGAGGCTGGACCATTAGTGTACAGTGAGGCTGGACCATTAGTGTACACAGTGAGGCTGGACCATTAGTGTACACAGTGAGGCTGGACCATTAGTGTACACAGTGAGGCTGGACCATTGTACACAGTGAGGCTGGACCATTAGTGTACAGTGAGGCTGGACCATTAGTGTACACAGTGAGGCTGGACCATTAGTGTACCAGTGAGGCTGGACCATTAGTGTACACAGTGAGGCTGGACCATTAGTGTACAGTGAGGCTGGACCATTAGTGTACACAGTGAGGCTGGACCATTAGTGTACACAGTGAGGCTGGACCATTAGTGTACAGTGTGGCTGGACCATTAGTGTACACAGTGAGGCTGGACCATTAGTGTACACAGTGAGGCTGGACCATTAGTGTACACAGTGGGCTGGACCATTAGTGTACACAGAGGCTGGACCATTAGTGTACAGTGAGGCTGGACCATTAGTGTACACAGTGAGGCTGGACCATTAGTGTACACAGTGAGGCTGGACCATTAGTGTACACAGTGGGCTGGACCATTAGTGTACAGTGAGGCTGGACCATTAGTGTACAGTGAGGCTGGACCATTAGTGTACAGTGAGGCTGGACCATTAGTGTACACAGTGAGGCTGGACCATTAGTGTACAGTGAGGCTGGACCATTAGTGTACAGTGAGGCTGGACCATTAGTGTACAGTGAGGCTGGACCATTAGTGTACAGTGAGGCTGGACCATTAGTGTACAGTGAGGCTGGACCATTAGTGTACACAGTGGGCTGGACCATTAGTGTACACAGTGAGGCTGGACCATTAGTGTACAGTGAGGCTGGACCATTAGTGTACAGTGAGGCTGGACCATTAGTGTACAGTGAGGCTGGACCATTAGTGTACACAGTGAGGCTGGACCATTAGTGTACACAGTGAGGCTGGACCATTAGTGTACAGTGAGGCTGGACCATTAGTGTACACAGTGAGGCTGGACCATTAGTGTACAGTGAGGCTGCCATTAGTGTACACAGTGAGGCTGGACCATTAGTGTACACAGTGAGGCTGGACCATTAGTGTACACAGTGAGGCTGGACCATTAGTGTACACAGTGAGGCTGGACCATTAGTGTACACAGTGAGGCTGGACCATTAGTGTACACAGTGAGGCTGGACCATTAGTGTACAGTGAGGCTGGACCATTAGTGTACACAGTGAGGCTGGACCATTAGTGTACACAGTGAGGCTGGACCATTAGTGTACACAGTGGGCTGGACCATTAGTGTACACAGTGAGGCTGGACCATTAGTGTACAGTGAGGCTGGACCATTAGTGTACACAGTGAGGCTGGACCATTAGTGTACACAGTGAGGCTGGACCATTAGTGTACACAGTGAGGCTGGACCATTAGTGTACACATGAAGCTGGACCATTAGTGTACACAGTGAGGCTGGACCATTAGTGTACACAGTGAGGCTGGACCATTAGTGTACAGTGAGGCTGACCATTAGTGTACACAGTGAGGCTGGACCATTAGTGTACACAGTGATGGCTGGACCATTAGTGTACACAGTGAGCTGGACCATTAGTGTACACTTGAGGCTGGACCATTAGTGTACACAGTGTGGCTGGACCATTAGTGTGCACAGTCTGGCTGGACCATTAGTGTACACAGTGTGGCTGGACCATTAGTGTACACAGTGAGGCTGGACCATTAGTGTACACAGTCTGGCTGGACCATTAGTGTACACAGTGAGGCTGGACCATTAGTGTACACAGTGGGCTGGACCATTAGTGTACAGTGTGGCTGGACCATTAGTGTACACAGTGAGGCTGGACCATTAGTGTACACAGTGGGCTGGACCATTAGTGTACACAGTGAGGCTGGACCATTAGTGTACACAGTGGGCTGGACCATTAGTGTACACAGTGTGGCTGGACCATTAGTGTACACATCTGGCTGGACCATTAGTGTACACAGTGTGGCTGGACCATTAGTGTACACAGTGTGGCTGGACCATTAGTGTACAGTGAGGCTGGACCATTAGTGTACACAGTGAGGCTGGACCATTAGTGTACACATGTAGGCTGGACCATTAGTGTACACAGTGAGGCTGGACCATTAGTGTACACAGTGAGGCTGGACCATTAGTGTACACAGTGTGGCTGCCATTAGTGTACAGTGAGGCTGGACCATTAGTGTACAGTGAGGCTGGACCATTAGTGTACAGTGAGGCTGGACCATTAGTGTACACAGTGAGGCTGGACCATTAGTGTACACAGTGAGGCTGGACCATTAGTGTACACAGTGGGCTGGACCATTAGTGTACACAGTGAGGCTGGACCATTAGTGTACACAGTGAGGCTGGACCATTAGTGTACACAGTGAGGCTGGACCATTAGTGTACACAGTGAGGCTGGACCATTAGTGTACACAGTGAGGCTGGACCATTAGTGTACACAGTGAGGCTGGACCATTAGTGTACACAGTGAGGCTGGACCATTAGTGTACACAGTGAGGCTGGACCATTAGTGTACACAGTGAGGCTGGACCATTAGTGTACAGTGAGGCTGGACCATTAGTGTACACAGTGAGGCTGGACCATTAGTGTACACAGTGAGGCTGGACCATTAGTGTACAGTGAGGCTGGACCATTAGTGTACAGTGAGGCTGGACCATTAGTGTACAGTGAGGCTGGACCATTAGTGTACAGTGAGGCTGGACCATTAGTGTACAGTGAGGCTGGACCATTAGTGTACAGTGAGGCTGGACCATTAGTGTACAGTGAGGCTGGACCATTAGTGTACAGTGAGGCTGGACCATTAGTGTACACAGTGAGGCTGGACCATTAGTGTACAGTGAGGCTGGACCATTAGTGTACAGTGAGGCTGGACCATTAGTGTACAGTGAGGCTGGACCATTAGTGTACAGTGAGGCTGGACCATTAGTGTACAGTGAGGCTGGACCATTAGTGTACAATGAGGCTGGACCATTAGTGTACAGTGAGGCTGGACCATTAGTGTACAGTGAGGCTGGACCATTAGTGTACAGTGAGGCTGGACCATTAGTGTACAGTGGGCTGGACCATTAGTGTACACAGTGAGGCTGGACCATTAGTGTACAGTGAGGCTGGACCATTAGTGTACACAGTGAGGCTGGACCATTAGTGTACACAGTGAGGCTGGACCATTAGTGTACACAGTGTGGCTGGACCATTAGTGTACACAATGAGGCTGGACCATTAGTGTACACAGTGAGGCTGGACCATTAGTGTACACAGTGAGGCTGGACCATTAGTGTACACAGTGAGGCTGGACCATTAGTGTACACAGTGAGGCTGGACCATTAGTGTACACAGTCTGGCTGGACCATTAGTGTACACAGTGAGGCTGGACCATTAGTGTACACAGTGAGGCTGGACCATTAGTGTACACAGTGTGGCTGGACCATTAGTGTGCACAGTGTGGCTGGACCATTAGTGTACACAGTGAGGCTGGACCATTAGTGTACACAGTGAGGCTGGACCATTAGTGTACACAGTCTGGCTGGACCATTAGTGTTCACAGTGAGGCTGGACCATTAGTGTACACAGTGGGGCTGGACCATGAGTGTACACAGTGTGGCTGGACCATTAGCGTACACAGTGAGGCTGGACCATTAGTGTACACAGTTTGGCTGGACCATTAGTGTACAGTGGGGCTGGACCATTAGTGTACAGTGAGGCTGGACCATTAGTTTACATAGTGAGGCTGGACCATTAGTGTACAGTGAGGCTGGACCATTAGTGTACACAGTGCGGCTGGACCATTAGTGTACACAGTGTGGCTGAACCATTAGTGTACAGTGGGGCTGGACCATTAGTTTACACAGTGAGGCTGGACCATTAGTGTACAGTGAGGCTGGACCATTAGTGTACACAGTGCGGCTGGACCATTAGTTTACACAGTGTGGCTGGACCATTAGTGTACACAGTGTGGCTGGACCATTAGTGTACACAGTGTGGCTGGACCATTATTGTACAGTGAGGCTGGACCATTAGTGTACACAGTGAGGCTGGACCTATAGTGTACACAGTGTGGCTGGACCATTAGTGTACAGTGAGGCTGGACCATTAGTGTACAGTGAGGCTGCACCATTAGTGTACAGTGAGGCTGGACCATTAGTGTACACAGTGTGGCTGGACCATTAGTGTACAATGAGGCTGCACCATTAGTGTACACAGTGAGGCTGGACCATTAGTGTACACAGTGAGGCTGGACCATTAGTGTACAGTGGGGCTGGACCATTAGTGTACAGTGGGGCTGGACCATTAGTGTACAGTGAGGCTGGACCATTAGTGTACACAGTGAGGCTGGACCATTAGTGTACACAGTGAGGCTGGACCATTAGTGTACAGTGGGGCTGGATCATTAGTGTACACAGTGAGGCTGGACCATTAGTGTACACAGTGTGGCTGGACCATTAGTGTACACAGTGAGGCTGGACCATTAGTGTACAGTGGGGCTGGACCATTAGTGTACACAGTGAGGCTGGACCATTAGTGTACACAGTGAGGCTGGACCATTAGTGTACAGTGGGGCTGGACCATTAGTGTACACAGTGAGGCTGGACCATTAGTGTACACAGTGAGGCTGGACCATAGTGTACAGTGGGGCTGGACCATTAGTGTACACAGTGAGGCTGGACCATTAGTGTACACAGTGTGGCTGGACCATTAGTGTACAGTGAGGCTGGACCATTAGTGTACAGTGAGGCTGGACCATTAGTGTACAGTGAGGCTGGACCATTAGTGTACAGTGAGGCTGGACCATTAGTGTACAGTGAGGCTGGACCATTAGTGTACAGTGAGGCTGGACCATTAGTGTACACAGTGAGGCTGGACCATTAGTGTACAGTGAGGCTGGACCATTAGTGTACAGTGAGGCTGGACCATTAGTGTACAGTGAGGCTGGACCATTAGTGTACAGTGAGGCTGGACCATTAGTGTACAGTGAGGCTGGACCATTAGTGTACAGTGAGGCTGGACCATTAGTGTACAGTGAGGCTGGACCATTAGTGTACAGTGAGGCTGGACCATTAGTGTACAGTGAGGCTGGACCATTAGTGTACAGTGAGGCTGGACCATTAGTGTACAGTGAGGCTGGACCATTAGTGTACACAGTGAGGCTGGACCATTAGTGTACACAGTGAGGCTGGACCATTAGTGTACAGTGAGGCTGGACCATTAGTGTACAGTGAGGCTGGACCATTAGTGTACACAGTGAGGCTGGACCATTAGTGTACACAGTGAGGCTGGACCATTAGTGTACAGTGGGCTGGACCATTAGTGTACACAGTGAGGCTGGACCATTAGTGTACAGTGAGGCTGGACCATTAGTGTACAGTGAGGCTGGACCATTAGTGTACACAGTGAGGCTGGACCATTAGTGTACACAGTGAGGCTGGACCATTAGTGTACACAGTGAGGCTGGACCATTAGTGTACAGTGAGGCTGGACCATTAGTGTACAGTGAGGCTGGACCATTAGTGTACAGTGAGGCTGGACCATTAGTGTACAGTGAGGCTGGACCATTAGTGTACAGTGAGGCTGGACCATTAGTGTACAGTGAGGCTGGACCATTAGTGTACAGTGAGGCTGGACCATTAGTGTACACAGTGAGGCTGGACCATTAGTGTACAGTGAGGCTGGACCATTAGTGTACACAGTGGGGCTGGACCATTAGTGTACAGTGAGGCTGGACCATTAGTGTACACAGTGGGGCTGGACCATTAGTGTACACAGTGGGGCTGGACCATTAGTGTACACAGTGAGGCTGGACCATTAGTGTACAGTGAGGCTGGACCATTAGTGTACAGTGAGGCTGGACCATTAGTGTACACAGTGAGGCTGGACCATTAGTGTACACAGTGAGGCTGGACCATTAGTGTACAGTGGGCTGGACCATTAGTGTACAGTGAGGCTGGACCATTAGTGTACACAGTGAGGCTGGACCATTAGTGTACACAGTGAGGCTGGACCATTAGTGTACAGTGGGGCTGGACCATTAGTGTACAGTGAGGCTGGACCATTAGTGTACACAGTGGGCTGGACCATTAGTGTACAGTGAGGCTGGACCATTAGTGTACACAGTGGGCTGGACCATTAGTGTACACAGTGGGGCTGGACCATTAGTGTACACAGTGAGGCTGGACCATTAGTGTACAGTGAGGCTGGACCATTAGTGTACAGTGAGGCTGGACCATTAGTGTACACAGTGAGGCTGGACCATTAGTGTACACAGTGAGGCTGGACCATTAGTGTACAGTGAGGCTGGACCATTAGTGTACACAGTGAGGCTGGACCATTAGTGTACACAGTGGGGCTGGACCATTAGTGTACACAGTGGGGCTGGACCATTAGTGTACACAGTGAGGCTGGACCATTAGTGTACAGTGAGGCTGGACCATTAGTGTACACAGTGAGGCTGGACCATTAGTGTACAGTGAGGCTGGACCATTAGTGTACACAGTGAGGCTGGACCATTAGTGTACACAGTGAGGCTGGACCATTAGTGTACACAGTGAGGCTGGACCATTAGTGTACACAGTGAGGCTGGACCATTAGTGTACACAGTGAGGCTGGACCATTAGTGTACACAGTGAGGCTGGACCATTAGTGTACACAGTGAGGCTGGACCATTAGTGTACACAGTGAGGCTGGACCATTAGTGTACACAGTGAGGCTGGACCATTAGTGTACACAGTGGGCTGGACCATTAGTGTACACAGTGAGGCTGGACCATTAGTGTACAGTGAGGCTGGACCATTAGTGTACACAGTGAGGCTGGACCATTAGTGTACACAGTGAGGCTGGACCATTAGTGTACACAGTGAGGCTGGACCATTAGTGTACACAGTGAGGCTGGACCATTAGTGTACACAGTGAGGCTGGACCATTAGTGTACACAGTGAGGCTGGACCATTAGTGTACACAGTGAGGCTGGACCATTAGTGTACACAGTGAGGCTGGACCATTAGTGTACACAGTCTGGCTGGACCATTAGTGTACACAGTGAGGCTGGACCATTAGTGTACACAGTGAGGCTGGACCATTAGTGTACACAGTGTGGCTGGACCATTAGTGTGCACAGTCTGGCTGGACCATTAGTGTACACAGTCTGGCTGGACCATTAGTGTACACAGTGAGGCTGGACCATTAGTGTACACAGTGAGGCTGGACCATTAGTGTTCACAGTGAGGCTGGACCATTAGTGTACACAGTGGGGCTGGACCATTAGTGTACACAGTGTGGCTGGACCATTAGTGTACACAGTGTGGCTGGACCATTAGTGTACACAGTGGGGCTGGACCATTAGTGTACACAGTGAGGCTGGACCATTAGTGTACACAGTGGGGCTGGACCATTAGTGTACACAGTGTGGCTGGACCATTAGTGTGCACAGTCTGGCTGGACCATTAGTGTACACAGTCTGGCTGGACCATTAGTGTACACAGTCTGGCTGGACCATTAGTGTACAGTGAGGCTGGACCATTAGTGTACACAGTGAGGCTGGACCATTAGTGTACACAGTGAGGCTGGACCATTAGTGTATACAGTGAGGCTGGACCATTAGTGTACACAGTGAGGCTGGACCATTAGTGTACACAGTGTTCCTGGACCATTAGTGTACACAGAGAGGCTGGACCATTGTGTACAGTGAGGCTGGACCATTAGTGTACACAGTGAGGCTGGACCATTAGTGTACACAGTGAGGCTGGACCATTAGTGTACACAGTGAGGCTGGACCATTAGTGTACACAGTGGGGCTGGACCATTAGTGTACACAGTGAGGCTGGACCATTAGTGTACACAGTGAGGCTGGACCATTAGTGTACACAGTGAGGCTGGACCATTAGTGTACACAGTGGGGCTGGACCATTAGTGTACACAGTGAGGCTGGACCATTAGTGTACACAGTGAGGCTGGACCATTAGTGTACACAGTGAGGCTGGACCATTAGTGTACACAGTGAGGCTGGACCATTAGTGTACACAGTGAGGCTGGACCATTAGTGTACACAGTGAGGCTGGACCATTAGTGTACACAGTGAGGCTGGACCATTAGTGTACACAGTGGGGCTGGACCATTAGTGTACACAGTGAGGCTGGACCATTAGTGTACACAGTGAGGCTGGACCATTAGTGTACAGTGAGGCTGGACCATTAGTGTACAGTGAGGCTGGACCATTAGTGTACACAGTGAGGCTGGACCATTAGTGTACACAGTGAGGCTGGACCATTAGTGTACACAGTGGGGCTGGACCATTAGTGTACACAGTGGGGCTGGACCATTAGTGTACACAGTGAGGCTGGACCATTAGTGTACACAGTGAGGCTGGACCATTAGTGTACACAGTGAGGCTGGACCATTAGTGTACACAGTGAGGCTGGACCATTAGTGTACACAGTGAGGCTGGACCATTAGTGTACACAGTGAGGCTGGACCATTAGTGTACACAGTGAGGCTGGACCATTAGTGTACACAGTGAGGCTGGACCATTAGTGTACACAGTGAGGCTGGACCATTAGTGTACACAGTGAGGCTGGAACATTAGTGTACACAGTGGGGCTGGACCATTAGTGTACACAGTGAAGCTGGACCATTAGTGTACACAGTGAGGCTGGACCATTAGTGTACACAGTGAGGCTGGACCATTAGTGTACACAGTGAGGCTGGACCATTAGTGTACACAGTGAGGCTGGACCATTAGTGTACACAGTGAGGCTGGACCATTAGTGTACACAGTGAGGCTGGACCATTAGTGTGCACAGTGAGGCTGGACCATTAGTGTACACAGTGAGGCTGGACCATTAGTGTACACAGTGAGGCTGGACCATTAGTGTACACAGTGAGGCTGGAACATTAGTGTACACAGTGGGGCTGGACCATTAGTGTACACAGTGAAGCTGGACCATTAGTGTACACAGTGAGGCTGGATCATTAGTGTACACAGTGAGGCTGGACCATTAGTGTACACAGTGAGGCTGGACCATTAGTGTACACAGTGAAGCTGGACCATTAGTGTACACAGTGAGGCTGGACCATTAGTGTACACAGTGAGGCTGGACCATTAGTGTACACAGTGAGGCTGGACCATTAGTGTACACAGTGAGGCTGGACCATTAGTGTACACAGTGAGGCTGGACCATTAGTGTACACAGTGGGGCTGGACCATTAGTGTACACAGTGAAGCTGGACCATTAGTGTACACAGTGAGGCTGGATCATTAGTGTACACAGTGAGGCTGGACCATTAGTGTACACAGTGAGGCTGGACCATTAGTGTACACAGTGAGGCTGGACCATTAGTGTACACAGTGAGGCTGGACCATTAGTGTACACAGTGGGGCTGGACCATTAGTGTACACAGTGAGGCTGGACCATTAGTGTACACAGTGGGGCTGGACCATTAGTGTACACAGTGAGGCTGGACCATTAGTGTACAACAACACTGTCTACTAACTACAAGATGGTAGTTGGTTGAGTATTAAGACACTAGTAATTCGGACGTTGAGGTGGACGATGTCGAGAGTGTGTACAGTATAGCGAGGCAAGCGCAGGCATGTCATGCGGCCCAAGGAAAAGAAGACAGTGTGCCCTCGACATCTGGTGTTCGTGGTAGGCCTATACTATGCAGAACAGCCTCATCTCTTGCCATTCGCAGCTCTAGCACAAGACGATGGAGCCATGTTGTTGTTGTGCCTGTACTGTTGGTGCTGGTGTAGGCCGTGGTGTTGTCGCCAAAACCAAAAACACAGGTGTACTTGTGTGGGAGGATTGTGACAATTTGTCCCACAAATTCCAGCATTTGATAATACCGATGTTGGTGTGACACCCTTATTTCCCTGTACTGGTGGTGATGTGGCTGAAATGATTATTTTATGGCATATTTCGATCAGCCATTCATAGACCATCTTGTTGCAGGGACGAGCCGATATGCTCTGCAGCTCATTGCCACTGGAATTTTACCCGCCTCTCGAATGACATGTCATGACTATTGAGGAAATGTATGTATTTTTAGCATTGTTCATGATGATGAAGCATACAGAATAACACGTGATCCAGGATTATTGGAACAAAGACAGCCTTACACTACACTACACTTTTAACAGTTATAACACGTTATAACAGTTATAACAGTTATAACAGAACAAGGCTGTTATTGGAACAGCCTTGTTCCAACCCGCCCTTGTTCAACTGGTACATGTCATGTGATAGGTTCCTGCTGCTTCTCAGGTGCCTGAGTGGCTATTGGGCCACTCATTGTCTTTCCCTCCAGAAGTGTTTACTGCGGCTGTGGTCCCGCCTTCGGCTGTGCATGAGGGGGTCCCGGGTTGCTCAGCGGTTGCTTGAGCGGTTGTGCGGGAGTCTGAACTTCGCCGTGCTAGTCTTCCCGCCGGGTCAGGTTTGGCTTCGGTGTCTGTTTTGGTTCCTTCGGGGACATCCTTTCTGCCTCTCTCGCGATCGTTGGGTTCGTCCTCCGGGGGTCTTACGTCGGTTGCTGCGTCACCGGCTTCCTCTGCGGGGTTTTCGGGGTTCGGTGCCTTGGCGCCTTCCCGAGCCCTCGCTCGATGTGTTCACGGACGCGTCGTCTCTCGGCTGGGGCTTTGTGACCAGTGCTCACCTGGCAGGCCAGAGACGGTGGGGTCCGTCCTTCCATCGGGCTCACAGCACGGTTCGGGAGTTCGCAGCTGTCTGGTTCGCGCTTCGGAGGATTCGGGTTGCTCAGAGATCGACCATTCGCCTCCATTCGGACTGTTCTCCAGTGGTTCATTGCCTGAACTGCGGGGGTTCTCTTCGGTCCTTGGCTCTTTGGGGTTGGTCCCTTCGAGTGGTTCGTCTGCTGGATTCTCGGGGTTTGGCTCTCTGTGCGGTTCACGTCCGGGGAATGTCCAACGTTCTGGCGGACGGTCTGTCTCGCTTCCTTCCCATCGACAGAGTGGACGGTCGACGTCGACTCGTTTCGTTGGATCTGCCAGACGTACAGTCTCCCAGATGTGCACCTTTTCGCGTCGGCGTGGTCTCGGCGTCTCCCGATATATGTGACGCCCTTCCCCGACTGCGCAGCGTTCGCGGTGGATGCCTTTCGGCAGGACTGGTTGAGGTGGGGTTACCTGTACCTCTTTCCTCCGGTCCAGCTGTTGCTTCGGGTTCTGGTTCGTTTGGAGACATTCCCAGGGAGAGTAGTCCTTGTGGCCCCTTGGTGGCCGGCCCAGCCTTGGTTTCGGTGCTTTGGCTTGGTGCCCGAACCCGGGACGTTTCCCGCGGCTCCGCCTCTTTCAGCAGGTCGGTCCGATCCGGTACGGGTCTGGTTCGACCTTCTCCTCTGCTCTTCGTGTCTGGTCTTTTTGCGCGGGTGTATCACCAATTCTATGGTGATCAGGTGGCTTCGTTGATGGTGTCCCACCTGAGAGCTTCGTCTCGGCGACAGTATGAAGTTTCCTGGCGTTCTTTTTGCCATTTTCTGGCTCTTCGTAGGTTGTCTTTTCTTTCGGATTGGGTTGTTTTGTCCATTCTTTCTTGGCTTGTTCCGGACCGTCATTTGATGCCTATACTGTTGCCTCGTATCGTGTGGCACTGGC
>WNGS01168475.1:18614-29301 GCA_020271785.1 Procambarus virginalis | reverse complement strand
AAATACATGCCAGAGTGTAGTATACATGCCAGGGTGTAGTATACATGCCAGGGTGTATTATACATGCTCGGGTGTAGCATACATGCCCGGTTGTAATATACATACCAGGGTGTATTATACATTCCAAGGTGTTGTTTACATGCTCGGGTGTAGTATACATGCTAGGGTGTAGTATACATGCTAGGGTGTAGTATACGTGCCAGGGTGTAGTATACATGCCAGGGTGTAGTATACATGCTCGTGTGTAGTATTCATGCCAGGGTGTAGTATACATTCCAGGGTGTAGTACACATGCTCGGGTGTAGTATACATGCTAGGGTGTAGTATACATGCCAGGGTGTAGTATACATGCCAGGGTGCAATATACATGCCACACTAGCGAAGGTATAGTATACATGCCACACTAGCGAGGGTATAGTATACATGCCACACTAGCGAGGGTGTAGTATACATACCACACTAGCCAGGATATAGTATACATTTCACCACATACTGACCAGGGTGTAGTATACATGCCAACACACACTGGCCAGGGTGTAGTATACATGCCAACATACACACTGGCCAGGGTGTAGTATACATGCCAACATACACACTGGCCATGATGTAGTATACATGCCAACATACACACTGGCCAGGGTGTAGTATACATGACACCACACACTGGCCAGGGTGTAGTATACATGCCAACATACACACTGGCCAGAGTGTAGTATACATGCCAACATACACACTGGCCAGGGTGTAGTATACATACCAACATTCACCCTGGCCAGGGTGTAGTATACATGCCAACATACACACTGACCAGGGTGTAGTATACATACCACCACACACTGGCAAGGGTGTAGTATACGTGCCAACATACACACTGGCCAGGGTGTAGTATACATGCCATCATACACACTGGTCAGAGTGTAGTATACATGCCAAGATACACACTGGCCAGGGTGTAGTATACTTGCCAACATACACACTGGCCAGGGTGTAGTATACATGCCAAGATACACAGTGGCCAGGGTGTAGTACACATGGCAACATACACACTGGCCAGGGTGTAGTATACATGCCACCACACACTGGCCAGGGTGTAGTATACTTGCCAATATACACACTGGCCAGGGTGTAGTATACATGCCAGCATACACACTGGCCAGGGTGTAGTATACATGCCAACATACACACTGGCCAGGGTGTAGTATACATGCCAACATACACACTGGCCAGGGTATAGTATACATGCCAACATACACAGTGGCTAGGGTGTAGTATACATGGCAACATACACACTCGCCAGGGTGTAGTATACATGCCACCACACACTGGCCAGGGTGTAGTATACATGCCACCACACACTGGCCAGGGTGTAGTATACATGCCACCACTGACCAACCCTCACCACATGTCAACACTGATAATGTACTCCTCAGACCCTGTACTCTGTACCATGTACTCCTCTGTCCCCTGTACCATGTACTCCTCTGTCCCTGTACCATGTACTCCTCTGTCCCTGTACCATGTACTCCTCTGACCCTGTACCCTGTACCATGTACTCCTCTGACCCAGTACCCTGTACCATGTACTCCTCTGACCCTGTACCCTGTACCATGTACTCCTCTGACCCTGTACCCTGTACCATGTACTCCTCTGACCCTGTACTATGTACTCCTCTGTCCCTGTACCCTGTACCATGTACTCCTCTGTCCCTGTACCCTGTACCATGTACTCCTCTGACCCTGTACTCTGTACCATGTACTCATCTGACCCTGTACTCTGTACCATGTACTCCTCTGACCCTGTACTCTGTACCATGTACTCCTCTGACCCTGTACCCTGTACCATGTACTAGTCTGACCCTGTACCCTGTACCATGTACTCCTCTGACCCTGTACCCTGTACCATGTACTAGTCTGACCCTGTACCCTGTACCATGTACTCCTCTGACCCTGTACCCTGTACCATGTACTAGTCTGACCCTGTACCATGTACCATGTACTCCTCTGACCCTGTACCCTGTACCATGTACTAGTCTGACCCTGTACCATGTACCATGTACTAGTCTGACCCTGTACCCTGTACCATGTACTCCTCTGACCCTGTACCCTGTACCATGTACTAGTCTGACCCTGTACCATGTACCATGTACTCCTCTGACCCTGTACCCTGTACCATGTACTCCTCTGACCCTGTACCCTGTACCATGTACTCCTCTGACCCTGTACCCTGTACCATGTACTCCTCTAACCCTGTACTCTGTACCATGTACTCCTCTGACCCTGTACCATGTACCATGTACTCCTCTGACCCTGTACCCTGTACCATGTACTCCTCTAACCCTGTACTCTGTACCATGTACTCCTCTGACCCTGTACCCTGTACCATGTACTCCTCTGACCCTGTACTCTGTACCATGTACTCCTCTGACCCTGTACCATGTACTCCTCTGACCCTGTACCCTGTACCATGTACTCCTCTGACCCTGTACTCTGTACCATGTACTCCTCTGACCCTGTACCCTGTACCATGTACTCCTCTGACCCTGTACTCTGTACCATGTACTCCTCTGACCCTGTACCCTGTACCATGTACTCCTCTAACCCTGTACTCTGTACCATGTACTCCTCTGACCCTGTACCCTGTACCATGTACTCCTCTAACCCTGTACTCTGTACCATGTACTCCTCTGACCCTGTACTCTGTACCATGTACTCCTCTGACCCTGTACCCTGTACCATTTACTCCTCTAACCCTGTACTCTGTACCATGTACTCCTCTGACCCTGTACCATGTACCATGTACTCCTGTAACCCTGTACTCTGTACCATGTAATCCTCTGACCCTGTACCATGTACCATGTACTCCTCTAACCCTGTACTCTGTACCATGTACTCCTCTGACCCTGTACTCTGTACCATGTACTCCTCTGACCCTGTACTCTGTTCCATGTACTCCTCTGACCCTGTACCATGTACCATGTACTCCTCTGACCCTGTACCATGTACACCTCTGACCCTGTACCCTGTACCATGTACTCCTCTGACCCTGTACCCTGTACCATGTACTCCTCTGACCCTGTACTCTGTACCATGTACTCCTCTGACCCTGTACCCTGTACCATGTACTCCTCTGACCCTGTACCCTGTACCATGTACTCCTCTGACCCTGTACCATGTACCATGTACTCCTCTGACCCTGTAATCTGTACCATGTACTCCTCTGACCCTGTACCCTGTACCATGTACTCCTCTGACCCTGTACCATGTACCATGTACTCCTCTGACCCTGTACCATGTACCATGTACTCCTCTGACCCTGTACTCTGTACCATGTACTCCTCTGACCCTGTACTATGTACCATGTACTCCTCTGACCCTGTACCATGTACCATGTACTCCTCTGACCCTGTACTCTGTACCATGTACTCCTCTGACCCTGTACCATGTACTCCTCTGACCCTGTACTCTGTACCATGTACTCCTCTGACCCTGTACCATGTACCATGTACTCCTCTGACCCTGTACTATGTACCATGTACTCCTCTGACCCTGTACTCTGTACCATGTACTCCTCTGACCCTGTACATGTACCATGTACTAGTCTGACCCTGTACCCTGTACCATGTACTCCTCTGACCCTGTACCATGTACTCCTCTGACCCTGTACTATGTACCATGTACTCCTCTGACCCTGTACTCTGTACCATGTACTCCTCTGACCCTGTACCATGTACCATGTACTAGTCTGACCCTGTACCCTGTACCATGTACTCCTCTGACCCTGTACCATGTACCATGTACTCCTCTGACCCTGTACTATGTACCATGTACTCCTCTGACCCTGTACTCTGTACCATGTACTCCTCTGACCCTGTACCATGTACCATGTACTAGTCTGACCCTGTACCCTGTACCATGTACTCCTCTGACCCTGTACCATGTACCATGTACTCCTCTGACCCTGTACTATGTACCATGTACTCCTCTGACCCTGTACTCTGTACCATGTACTCCTCTGACCCTGTACTATGTACTCCTCTGATCCTGTACTCTGTACCATGTACTCCTCTGACCCTGTACCATGTACTCCTCTGACCCTGTACCATGTACTCCTCTGACCCTGTACCATGTACTCCTCTGACCCTGTACCCTGTACCATGTACTCCTCTGACCCTGTACTCTGTACCATGTACTAGTCTGACCCTGTACCCTGTACCATGTACTCCTCTGACCCTGTACTCTGTACCATGTACTCCTCTGACCCTGTACCCTGTACCATGTACTCCTTTGACCCTGTACAATGTACTCCTCTGACCCTGTACTCTGTACCATGTACTCCTGTGACCCTGTACATGTACTCCTCTGACCCTGTACCCTGTACCATGTACTCCTCTGACCCTGTACCCTGCACCATGTACTCCTCTGACCCTGTACTCTGTACCATGTACTGCTCTGACCCTGTACCCTGTACCATGTACTCCTCTGACCCTGTACTCTGTACCATGTACTCCTCTGACCCTGTACCCTGCACCATGTACTCCTCTGACCCTGTACCCTGCACCATGTACTCCTCTGACCCTGTACCCTGTACCATGTACTAGTCTGACCCTGTACCCTGTACCATGTACTCCTCTGACCCTGTACTCTGTACCATGTACTCCTCTGACCCTGTACTCTGTACCATGTACTCCTCTGACCCTGTACCCTGTACCATGTACTAGTCTGACCCTGTACTCTGTACCATGTACTCCTCTGACCCTGTACTCTGTACCATGTACTAGTCTGACCCTGTACCCTGTACCATGTACTCCTCTGACCCTGTACTCTGTACCATGTACTCCTCTGACCCTGTACTCTGTACCATGTACTAGTCTGACCCTGTACCCTGTACCATGTACTCCTCTGACCCTGTACTCTGTACCATGTACTCTGTACCATGTACTCCTCTGACCCTGTACTCTGTACCATGTACTCCTCTGACCCTGTACCCTGTACCATGTACTGCTCTGACCCTGTACTCTCTACCATGTACTCCTCTGACCCTGTACCCTGCACCATGTACTCCTCTGACCCTGTACCCTGCACCATGTACTCCTCTGACCCTGTACCCTGCACCATGTACTCCTCTGACCCTGTACCCTGCACCATGTACTCCTCTGACCCTGTACTCTGTACCATGTACTAGTCTGACCCTGTACCCTGTACCATGTACTCCTCTGACCCTGTACCCTGTACCATGTACTCCTCTGACCCTGTACTCTGTACCATGTACTCCTCTGACCCTGTACTCTGTACCATGTACTGCTCTGACCCTGTACCCTGCACCATGTACTCCTCTGACCCTGTACTCTGTACCATGTACTCCTCTGACCCTGTACTCTGTACCATGTACTCCTCTGACCCTGTACTCTGTACCATGTACTCCTCTGACCCTGTACTCTGTACCATGTACTCCTCTGACCCTGTACCCTGTACCATGTACTATTCTGACCCTGTACTCTGTACCATGTACTCCTCTGACCCTGTACCCTGCACCATGTACTCCTCTGACCCTGTACTCTGTACCATGTACTCCTCTGACCCTGTACCCTGTACCATGTACTAGTCTGACCCTGTACCCTGTACCATGTACTTCTCTGACCCTGTACCCTGTACCATGTACCATGTACTCCTCTGACCCTGTACCCTGTACCATGTTCTAGTCTGACCCTGTACCCTGTACCTTGTACTCCTCTGACCCTGTACTCTGTACCATGTACTCCTCTGACCCTGTACCCTGCACCATGTACTCCTCTGACCCTGTACTCTGTACCATGTACTCCTCTGACCCTGTACCCTGTACCATGTACTAGTCTGACCCTGTACCCTGTACCATGTACTCCTCTGACCCTGTACCCTGTACCATGTACTTCTCTGACCCTGTACCCTGTACCATGTACTATTCTGACCCTGTACCCTGTACCATGTACTAGTCTGACCCTGTACCATGTACCATGTACTAGTCTGACCCTGTACCCTGTACCATGTACTAGTCTGACCCTGTACCATGTACCATGTACTCCTCTGACCCTGTACTCTGTACCATGTACTAGTCTGACCCTGTACTCTGTACCATGTACTCCTCTGACCCTGTACCCTGTACCATGTACTCCTCTGACCCTGTACTCTGTACCATGTACTCCTCTGACCCTGTACTCTGTACCATGTACTCCTCTGACCCTGTACTCTGTACCATGTACTTCTCTGACCCTGTACCCTGTACCATGTACTATTCTGACCCTGTACCCTGTACCATGTACTAGTCTGACCCTGTACCATGTACCATGTACTAGTCTGACCCTGTTCCCTGTACCATGTACTAGTCTGACCCTGTACCCTGTACCATGTACTTCTCTGACCCTGTACCCTGTACCATGTAATATTCTGACCCTGTACAATGTACCATGTACTCCTCTGACCCTGTACCCTGTACCATGTACTAGTCTGACCCTGTACCATGTACCATGTACTCTTCTGACCCTGTACTAAAGAGCCTCACCATGCTAACAGTGCGGACTCTGCAACACAATGTGAGCCAAGTAGCAGCTCCTCAGAGCTCCGCAACACTGACCTCATCTCGAGACACTGCACCCGGCCACAACACTGTGTTGCCAGTGATAGTGAGAAATAGTGAGATGGTGCAGTGTGCGGGGGCGCCGCTCCCTAAGAATAGTGAACCCATGATCCCTAAAACCGTCACTATATCGCATAAGAATATATTCTTGAGGGAGAATTCTTTAAGCACAATATTTATATTCTTACTGGCGCCAGCAGATAAAATAAACAAAACAGACAAAGTGACAGATATTTACGTTAACAACTAACTTAACTATCTAACAACTAACACAAACTATCAAACCATGTAGTCCAAGAGCAATATATAGAATTTAAAACATATATGAAAATTTTAATCAATTCCTGTAATTTGTATCACATTTGACTGCCAAAATTTCATGGCAAATGGAACGCAATATAGAAAACGGGAAGCTGGTCACACGGTGTATCTGGAAGAGGAAAGAAATTTGACATGGGAAAGGACCACTGGAAACTGATATCTGGGAGAGGATAGCGTGACGCAGGGTGCTGGAACACACGAGACAGGAGAAGATAGCGTGACGCAGGGTGCTGGAACACACGAGACAGGAGAAGATAGCGTGACGCAGGGTGCTGGAACACACGAGACAGGAGAGGATAGCGTGACGCAGGGTGCTGGAACACACGAGACAGGAGAAGATAGCGTGACGCAAGGTGCTGGAACACACTAGACAGGAGAGAATAGCGTGACGCAGGGTGCTGGAACACACTAGACAGGAGAGAATAGCGTGACGCAGGGTGCTGGAACACACTAGACAGGAGAGGATAGCGTGACGCAGGGTGCTGGAACACACGAGACAGGAGAAGATAGCGTGACGCAGAGTGCTGGAACACACTAGACAGGAGAGGATAGCGTGACGCAGGGTGCTGGAACACACGAGACAGGAGAAGATAGCGTGACGCAAGGTGCTGGAACACACTAGACAGGAGAGAATAGCGTGACGCAGGGTGCTGGAACACACTAGACAGGAGAGAATAGCGTGACGCAGGGTGCTGGAACACACTAGACAGGAGAGGATAGCGTGACGCAGGGTGCTGGAACACACGAGACAGGAGAAGATAGCGTGACGCAGAGTGCTGGAACACACTAGACAGGAGAGGATTGCGTGACGCAGGGTGCTGGAACACACTAGACAGGAGAAGATAGCGTGACGCAGAGTGCTGGAACACACTAGACAGGAGAGGATTGCGTGACGCAGGGTGCTGGAAACTTCCAGATTTTCTTGCACTAGCAAAAACGACTGTACAGCCATTACCACTCCAGCCACTATTCACCAGCCACTATTCACCAGCCACTATTCACCAGCCACTATTCACCAGCCACTATTCACCAGCCACTATTCACCAGCCACTATTCACCAGCCACTATTCACCAGGCACTATTCACCAGCCACTATTCACCAGCCACTATTCACCAGCCACTATTCACCAGCCACTATTCACCAGCCACTATTCACCAGCCACTATTCACCAGCCACTATTCACCAGCCACTATTTACCAGCCACTATTCACCAGCCACTATTCACCAGCCACTATTCGCCAGCCACTATTCACCAGCCACTATTCACCAGCCACTATTCACCAGGCACTATTCACCAGCCACTATTCACCAGCCACTATTCACCAGGCACTATTCACCAGCCACTATTCACCAGCCACTATTCACCAGGCACTATTCACCAGCCACTATTCACCAGCCACTATTCACCAGCCACTATTTACCAGCCACTATTCACCAGCCACTATTCACCAGCCACTATTCACCAGCCACTATTCACCAGCCACTATTCACCAGCCAGTATTCACCAGCCACTATTCACCAGCCACTATTCACCAGCCACTATTCACCAGCCACTATTCACCAGCCACTATTCACCAGCCACTATTCACCAGCCACTATTCACCGGCCACTATTCACCAGCCACTATTTACCAGCCACTATTCGCCAGCCACTATTCACCAGCCAGTATTCACCAGCCACTATTCACCAGCCACTATTCACCAGCCACTATTCACCAGGCACTATTCACCAGCCACTATTCACCAGCCACTATTCACCAGCCACTATTCACCAGCCAGTATTCACCAGCCACTATTCACCAGCCACTATTCACCAGCCACTATTCACCAGCCAGTATTCACCAGCCACTATTCACCAGGCACTATTCACCAGCCACTATTCACCAGCCACTATTCACCAGCCACTATTCACCAGCCACTATTCACCAGGCACTATTCACCAGCCACTATTTACCAGCCACTATTCACCAGCCACTATTCACCAGCCACTATTCACTAGCCACTATTCACCAGCCACTACTCACCAGCCACTATTCACCAGCCACTATTCACCAGCCACTATTCACCAGTCACTATTCACCAGCCACTATTCACCAGCCACTATTCACCAGCCACTATTCACCAGCCAGTATTCACTAGCCACTATTCACCAGCCACTATTCACCAGCCACTATTCACCAGCCACTATTCACCAGCCAGTATTCACCAGCCACTATTCACCAGCCAGTATTCACCAGCCACTATTCACCAGCCACTATTCACCAGGCACTATTCACCAGCCAGTATTCACCAGCCACTATTCACCAGCCAGTATTCACCAGCCACTATTCACCAGCCACTATTCACCAGCCACTATTCACCAGGCACTATTCACCAGCCACTATTCACCAGCCACTATTCACCAGCCAGTATTCAGCCACTATTCACCAGCCACTATTCACCAGCCACTATTCACCAGCCACTATTCACCAGCCACTATTCACCAGCCAGTATTCACCAGCCACTATTCACCAGCCAGTATTCACCAGCCACTATTCACCAGCCACTATTCACCAGCCACTATTCACCAGCCACTATTCACCAGCCACTATTCACCAGCCACTATTCATCAGCCACTATTCACCAGCCACTATTCACCAGCCACTATTCCTTCTCACTCCATCACCACACAGACAACATTCAGCTGATATATGGACACCTTTAGTGGACAATAACAAAATAAAACATGGCACTTGTTCTGGTTCTAGACACTCAAGACCTACAGATATCATCAGTCCACCTCCCATCACCCCTAAGAAAATAATTGGTTCCCAGCCGGCCTCTGAACCGGTTCCCAGCGGGCCTCAGAACCGGTTCCCAGCGGGCCTCAGAACCTGTTCCCAGCGGGCCTCAGAACCTGTTCCCAGCGGGCCTCAGAACCGGTTCCCAGCAGGCCTCAGAACCGGTCCCAGCGGGCCTCTGAACCGGTTCCCAGCGGGCCTCAAAACCGTTCCCAGCGGCCTCAAAACCGGTTCCCAGCGGGGCCTCAGAACCGGTTCCCAGCGGGCCTCAGAGTTCGCGAAAACCTGGGCTCCTGGCATAATAATCCTGGGCTAATTTTATCTAATTTAGGAATAGTTGAGTAAGTTTTTGGGTACATTAGTGTGAGGACTGACCAAAGTGTAGTATACATGAGAGGTGTAGTATAAATGCCAGGGTGCGTATGCAAGGTTAATTTGCCCGGTGTAGTATACTACCAGGGAGTAGTATACATGCCAGGGTGATAAAGACATAGTTGTATACATGCCCGGGTGCAGTATACATGCCAGGGTGATTACAGTGGGGATAACATTCCAGGGTGTAGTCATACATGCCAGGTATGTATAACATGCCAGGGTGTAGTATACATGCCGCGGGTGTAGTATACATACCGGGTGTAGTATACATGCCACGGGTGTAGTATACATGCCAGAGGTAGCATACATCCCGTTAGTATACATGCCCGAGGTGTAGATACATCCAGTTAGCAAAGAGGATGTAGTATACATGCCAGAGTGTAGTATACATGCCAGGGTATAGTATACTTGCCAGGGTTTAGTACACATGCCAGGGTGTATTATACATCTCGAGGGTTACATCCAGGGTGTAGTATACATGCACGGGTGTAGTATACATGCCAGGGTGTAGTATACATGCCAGGGGTGTAGTATACATACCAGGTGTAGTATACATGTCCGGGTGTAGTATACATGCCTGGGTGTAGTATACATGCAGGGTG
>WNGS01168475.1:7567-17614 GCA_020271785.1 Procambarus virginalis | reverse complement strand
GCTGGACCATTAGTGTACACAGTGGGCTGGACCATTAGTGTACACAGTGGGGCTGGACCATTAATGAACACAGTGAGGCTGGACCATTAGTGTACAGTGAGGCTCGACCATTAGTGTACAGTGAGGCTGGACCATTAATGAACACAGTGAGGCTGGACCATTAATGTACACAGTGAGGCTGGACCATTAGGGCACAGTGAGGCTGGACCATTAGTGTACACAGTGGGGCTGGACCATTAGTGTACACAGTGGGGCTGGACCATTAGTGTACACAGTGGGGCTGGACCATTAGTGTACACAGTGGGGCTGGACCATTAGTGTACACAGTGAGGCTGGACCATTAGTGTACAGTGAGGCTGGACCATTAGTGTACACAGTGAGGCTGGACCATTAGTGTACACAGTGAGGCTGGACCATTAGTGTACAGTGGGGCTGGACCATTAGTGTACACAGTGAGGCTGGATCATTAGTGTACACAGTGAGGCTGGACCATTAGTGTACACAGTGATGCTGGACCATTAGTGTACACAGTGAGGCTGGACCATTAGTGTACAGTGTGGCTGGACCATTAGTGTACAGAGTGAGGCTGGATCATTAGTGTACACAGTGAGGCTGGACCATTAGTGTACACAGTGAGGCTGGACCATTAGTGTCCACATTGAGGCTGGACCATTAGTGTACACAGTGTGGCTAGACCATTAGTGTACACAGTGAGGCTGGACCATTAGTGTACACAGTGGGGCTGGACCATTAGTGTACACAGTGAGGCTGGACCATTAGTGTACAGTGAGGCTGGACCATTAGTGTACACAGTGAGGCTGGACCATTAGTGTACACAGTGAGGCTGGACCATTAATGTACACAGTGTGGCTGGACCATTAGTGTACACAATGAAGCTGGACCATTAGTGTACACAGTGAGGCTGGACCATTAGTGTACACAGTGAGGCTGGACCATTAGTGTACACAGTGAGGCTGGACCATTAGTGTACACATTGAGGCTGGACCATTAGTGTACACAGTCTGGCTGTACCATTAGTGTACACAGTGAGGCTGGACCATTAGTGTACACATTGAGGCTGGACCATTAGTGTACACAGTGTGGCTGGACTATTAGTGTGCACACTCTGGCTGGACCATTAGTGTACACAGTCTGGCTGTACCATTAGTGTACACAGTGAGGCTGGACCATTAGTGTACACAGTCTGGCTGGACCATTTGTGTTCACAGTGAGGCTGGACCATTAGTGTACACAGTGGGGCTGGACCATGAGTGTACACAGTGTGGCTGGACCATTAGTGTACACAGTAAGGCTGGACCATTAGTGTACACATTTGGCTGGACCATTAGTGTACAGTGGGGCTGGACCATTAGTGTACAGTGAGGCTGGACCATTAGTGTACATAGTGAGGCTGGACCATTAGTGTACAGTGAGGCTGGACCATTAGTGTACACAGTGCGGCTGGACCATTAGTGTACACAGTGTGGCTGAACCATTAGTGTACAGTGGGGCTGGACCATTAGTTTACACAGTGCGGCTGGACCATTAGTGTACACAGTGTGGCTGGACCATTAGTGTACACAGTGTGGCTGGACCATTAGTGTACACAGTGTGGCTGGACCATTAGTGTACACAGTGTGGCTGGACCATTATTGTACAGTGAGGCTGGACCATTAGTGTACACAGTGAGGCTGGACCATAGTGTACACAGTGTGGCTGGACCATTAGTGTACAGTGAGGCTGGACCATTAGTGTACAGTGAGGCTGCACCATTAGTGTACAGTTAGGCTGCACCATTAGTGTACACAGTGTGGCTGGACCATTAGTGTACAATGAGGCTACACCTTTAATGTACACAGTGAGGCTGGACCATTAGTGTACACAGTGAGGCTGGACCATTAGTGTACAGTGAGGCTGGACCATTAGTGTACAGTGAGGCTGGACCATTAGTGTACACAGTGAGGCTGGACCATTAGTGTACACAGTGAGGCTAGACCATTAGTGTACACAGTGAGGCTGGACCATTAGTGTACAGTGAGGCTGGACCATTAGTGTACAGTGAGGCTGGACCATTAGTGTACAGTGAGGCTGGACCATTAGTGTACACAATGAGGCTGGACCCCTAGTGTACACAGTGAGGCTGGACCATTAGTGTACAGTGGGGCTGGACCATTAGTGTACAGTGAGGCTGGACCATTAGTTTACATAGTGAGGCTGGACCATTAGTGTACAGTGAGGCTGGACCATTAGTGTACACAGTGCGGCTGGACCATTAGTGTACAGTGAGGCTGGACCATTAGTTTACATAGTGAGGCTGGACCATTAGTGTACAGTGAGGCTGGACCATTAGTGTACACAGTGCGGCTGGACCATTAGTGTACACAGTGTGGCTGAACCATTAGTGTACAGTGGGCTGGACCATTAGTTTATACAGTGAGGCTGGACCATTAGTGTACAGTGAGGCTGGACCATTAGTGTACACCGTGCGGCTGGACCATTAGTTTACACAGTGTGGCTGGACCATTAGTGTACACAGTGTGGCTGGACCATTAGTGTACACAGTGTGGCTGGACCATTATTGTACAGTGAGGCTGGACCATTAGTGTACACAGTGAGGCTGGACCTATAGTGTACACAGTGTGGCTGGACCATTAGTGTACAGTGAGGCTGGACCATTAGTGTACAGTGAGGCTGCACCATTAGTGTACAGTGAGGCTGGACCATTAGTGTACACAGTGTGGCTGGACCATTAGTGTACAATGAGGTTGCACCTTTAATGTACACAGTGAGGCTGGACCATTAGTGTACACAGTGAGGCTGGACCATTAGTGTACAGTGGGGCTGGACCATTAGTGTACAGTGGGGCTGGACCATTAGTGTACAGTGGGGCTGGACCATTAGTGTACAGTGAGGCTGGACCATTAGTGTACACAGTGAGGCTGGACCATTAGTGTACACAGTGAGGCTGGACCATTAGTGTACAGTGGGGCTGGACCATTAGTGTACACAGTGAGGCTGGACCATTAGTGTACACAGTGTTGCTGGACCATTAGTGTACACAGTGAGGCTGGACCATTAGTGTACAGTGGGGCTGGACCATTAGTGTACACAGTGAGGCTGGACCATTAGTGTACACAGTGAGGCTGGACCATTAGTGTACAGTGGGGCTGGACCATTAGTGTACACAGTGAGGCTGGACCATTAGTGTACACAGTGAGGCTGGACCATAGTGTACAGTGGGGCTGGACCATTAGTGTACACAGTGCGACTGGACCAATAGTGTACACAGTGTGGCTGGACCATTAGTGTACAGTGAGGCTGGACCATTTGTGTACAGTGAGGCTGGACCATTAGTGTACAGTGAGGCTGGACCATTAGTGTACACAGTGAGGCTGGACCATTAGTGTACAGTGAGGCTGGACCATTAGTGTACTGTGAGGCAGGACCACTAGTGTACAGTGAGGTTGGACCATTAGTGTACAGTAAAGCTGGACCATTAGTGTACAGTGAGGCTGGACCATTAGTGTACACAGTGAGGCTGGACCATTAGTGTACAGTGAGGCTGGACCATTAGTGTACAGTGAGGCAGGACCAATAGTGTACACAGTCTGGCTGGACCATTAATGACACAGTGAGGCTGGACCATTAGTGTACAGTGGGACTGTACCATTAGTGTACACAGTGAGGCTGGACCATTAGTGTACAGTGAGGCTGGACCATTAGTGTACAGTGAGGCTGGACCATTAGTGTACACAGTGAGGCTGGACCATTAGTGTACACAGTGAGGCTAGACCATTAGTGTACACAGTGAGGCTGGACCATTAGTGTACAGTGAGGCTGGACCATTAGTGTACAGTGAGGCTGGACCATTAGTGTACATGCAGTGAGGCTGGACCATTAGTGCACACAATGAGGCTGGACCCCTAGTGTACACAGTGAGGCTGGACCATTAGTGTACAGTGGGGTTGGACCATTAGTGTACACTGCAGCCTCATTGTACACTAATGGTCCAACCCCACTGTACACTAATGGTCCAGCCTCACTGTGTACACTAGGGGTCCAGCCTCATTGTGTGCACTAATGGTCCAGCCTCACTGCATGTACACTAATGGTCCAGCCTCACTGTACACTAATGGTCCAGCCTCACTGTACACTAATGGTCCAGCCTCACTGTGTACACTAATGGTCCAGCCTCACTGTGTACACTAATGGTCCAGCCTCACTGTGTACACTAATGGTCCAGCCTCACTGTACACTAATGGTCCAGCCTCACTGTACACTAATGGTCCAGCCTCACTGTGTACACTAATGGTACAGTCCCACTGTACACTAATGGTCCAGCCTCACTGTGTACATTAATGGTCCAGCCAGACTGTGTACACTATTGGTCCTGCCTCACTGTACACTAATGGTCCAGCCTCACTGTACACTAATGGTCCAGCCTCACTGTGTACACTAATGGTCCAGCCTCACTGTACACTAATGGTCCAGCTTTACTGTACACTAATGGTCCAGCCTCACTGTACACTAATGGTCCAGCCTCACTGTACACTAATGGTCCAGCCTCACTGTACACTAATGGTCCAGCCTCACTGTGTACACTAATGGTCCAGCCTCACTGTACACTAATGGTCCAGCCTCACTGTACACTAATGGTCCAGCCTCACTGTACACTAATGGTCCAGCCACACTGTGTACACTAATGGTCCAGCCTCACTGTGTACACTAATGGTCCAGCCCCACTGTACACTAATGGTCCAGCCTCACTGTGTACACTAATGGTCCAGCCTCACTGTGTACACTAATGGTCCAGCCCCACTGTACACTAATGGTCCAGCCTCACTGTGTACACTAATGGTCCAGCCTCACTGTGTACACTAATGGTCCAGCCCCACTGTACACTAATGGTCCAGCCTCACTGTGTACACTAATGGTCCAGCCTCACTGTGTACACTAATGGTCCAGCCTCACTGTGTACACTAATGGTCCAGCCCCACTGTACACTAATGGTCCAGCCTCACTGTGTACACTAATGGTCCAGCCTCACTGTGTACACTAATGGTCCAGCCTCACTGTACACTAATGGTCCAGCCCCACTGTACACTAATGGTCCAGCCCCACTGTACACTAATGGTCCAGCCCCACTGTACACTAATGGTCCAGCCTCACTGTGTACACTAATGGTCCAGCCTCACTGTGTACACTAATGGTCCAGCCTCATTGTACACTAATGGTCCAGCCACACTGTGTACACTAATGGTCCAGCCTCACTGTACACTAATGGTCCAGCCTCACTGTACACTAATGGTCCAGCCTCACTGTACACTAATGGTCCAGCCTCACTGTGTACACTATGGTCCAGCCTCACTGTGTACACTAATGGTCCAGCCTCACTGTACACTAATGGTCCAGCCACTGTGTACACTAATGGTCCAGCCACACTGTGTACACTAATGGTCCAGCCACACTGTGTACACTAATGGTCCAGCCTCACTGTGTACACTAATGGTCCAGCCTCACTGTACACTAATGGTCCAGCCTCACTGTATAAACTAATGGTCCAGCCCCACTGTACACTAATGGTCAGCCACACTGTGTACACTAATGGTCCAGCCGCACTGTGTACACTAATGGTCCAGCCTCACTGTACACTAATGGTCCAGCCTCACTGTGTACACTAATGGTCCAGCCTCACTGTACACTAATGGTCCAGCCTCACTGTGTACACTAATGGTCCAGCCTCACTGTACACTAATGGTCCAGCCTCACTGTGTACACTAATGGTCCAGCCTCACTGTACACTAATGGTCCAGCCCCACTGTACACTAATGGTCCAGCCTCACTGTGTACACTAATGGTCCAGCCTCACTGTGTACACTAATGGTCCAGCCTCACTGTACACTAATGGTCCAGCCTCACTGTACACTAATGGTCCAGCCTCACTGTACACTAATGGTCCAGCCTCACTGTGTACACTAATGGTCCAGCCTCACTGTGTACACTAATGGTCCAGCCTCACTGTGTACACTAATGGTCCAGCCTCACTGTACACTAATGGTCCAGCCTCACTGTACACTAATGGTCCAGCCTCACTGTGTACACTAATGGTCCAGCCTCACTGTGTACACTAATGGTCCAGCCTCATTGTACACTAATGGTCCAGCCACACTGTGTACACTAATGGTCCAGCCTCACTGTACACTAATGGTCCAGCCTCACTGTACACTAATGGTCCAGCCTCACTGTACACTAATGGTCCAGCCACACTGTGTACACTATGGTCCAGCCTCACTGTGTACACTAATGGTCCAGCCTCACTGTACACTAATGGTCCAGCCACACTGTGTACACTAATGGTCCAGCCACACTGTGTACACTAATGGTCCAGCCACACTGTGTAAACTAATGGTCCAGCCACACTGTGTACACTAATGGTCCAGCCTCACTGTGTACACTAATGGTCCAGCCCCACTGTACACTAATGGTCCAGCCACACTGTGTACACTAATGGTCCAGCCGCACTGTGTACACTAATGGTCCAGCCTCACTGTACACTAATGGTCCAGCCTCACTGTGTACACTAATGGTCCAGCCTCACTGTACACTAATGGTCCAGCCCCACTGTACACTAATGGTCCAGCCAAACTGTGTACACTAATGGTCCAGCCTCACTGTGTACACTAATGGTCCAGCCACACTGTGTACACTAATGGTCCAGCCCCACTGTGTACACTAATGGTCCAGCCTCACTGTGACACTAATGGTCCAGCCAGACTGTGTACACTAATGGTCCAGCCTCACTGTGTACACTAATGGTCCAGCCAGACTGTGTACACTAATGGTCCAGCCAGACTGTGCACACTAATGGTCCAGCCACACTGTGTACACTAATGGTCCAGCCTCACTGTGTACACTAATGGTCCAGCCTCACTGTGTACACTAATGGTCCAGCCAGACTGTGTACACTAATGGTCCAGCCTCACTGTGTACACTAATGGTCCAGCCTCACTGTATACACTAATGGTCCAGCCTCACTGTGTACACTAATGGTCCAGCCTCACTGTGTACACTAATGGTCCAGCTTCACTGTGTACACTAATGGTCCAGCCATACTGTGTACATTAATGGTCCAGCCTCACTGTGTACACTAATGGTCCAGCCTCACTGTGTACACTAATGGTCCAGCCTCACTGTACACTAATGGTCCAGCCTCACTGTGTACACTAATGGTCCAGCCCACTGTGTACACTAATGGTCCAGCCTCACTGTGTACACTAATGGTCCAGCCACACTGTGTACACTAATGGTCCAGCCTCACTGTGGACACTAATGGTCCAGCCTCACTGTGTACACTAATGGTCCAGCCTCACTGTGTACACTAATGGTCCAGCCTCACTCTGTACACTAATGGTCCAGCCACACTGTACACTAATGGTCCAGCCTCACTGTGTACACTAATGGTCCAGCATCACTGTGTACACTAATGGTCCAGCCTCACTGTGTACACTAATGGTCCAGCCTCACTGTGTACACTAATGGTCCAGCCCCACTGTACACTAATGGTCCAGCCTCACTGTGTACACTAATGGTCCAGCCTCACTGTGTACACTAATGGTCCAGCCTCACTGTACACTAATGGTCCAGCCTCACTGTGTACACTAATGGTCCAGCCCCACTGTGTACACTAATGGTCCAGCCCCACTGTGTACACTAATGGTCCAGCCCCACTGTGTACACTAATGGTCCAGCCCCACTGTGTACACTAATGGTCCAGCCTCACTGTGCCCTAATGGTCCAGCCTCACTGTGTACACTAATGGTCCAGCCTCACTGTGTACACTAATGGTCCAGCCTCACTGTACACTAATGGTCCAGCCTCACTGTACACTAATGGTCCAGCCTCACTGTGTTCACTAATGGTCCAGCCCCACTGTGTACACTAATGGTCCAGCCCCACTGTGTACACTAATGGTCCAGCCTCACTGTACACTAATGGTCCAGCCCCACTGTGTACACTAATGGTCCAGCCTCACTGTACACTAATGGTCGAGTCTCCCTGTACACTAATGGTCCAGCCTCACTGTACACTAATGGTCCAGCCTCACTGTGTACACTAATGGTCCAGCCTCACTGTACACTAATGGTCCAGCCTCACTGTACACTAATGGTCCAGCCTCACTGTACACTAATGGTCCAGCCCCACTGTACACTAATGGTCCAGCCTCACTGTGTACACTAATGGTCCAGCCTCACTGTGTACACTAATGGTCCAGCCTCACTGTACACTAATGGTCCAGCCTCACTGTACACTAATGGTCCAGCCTCACTGTACACTAATGGTCCAGCCTCACTGTGTACACTAATGGTCCAGCCTCACTGTGTACACTAATGGTCCAGCCTCACTGTGTACACTAATGGTCCAGCCTCACTGTACACTAATGGTCCAGCCTCACTGTACACTAATGGTCCAGCCTCACTGTGTACACTAATGGTCCAGCCCCACTGTACACTAATGGTCCAGCCTCACTGTGTACACTAATGGTCCAGCCTCACTGTGTACACTAATGGTCCAGCCTCACTGTACACTAATGGTCCAGCCTCACTGTACACTAATGGTCCAGCCTCACTGTGTACACTAATGGTCCAGCCTCACTGTGTACACTAATGGTCCAGCCTCACTGTACACTAATGGTCCAGCCTCACTGTACACTAATGGTCCAGCCTCACTGTACACTAATGGTCCAGCCTCACTGTACACTAATGGTCCAGCCTCACTGTACACTAATGGTCCAGCCTCACTGTACACTAATGGTCCAGCCTCACTGTACACTAATGGTCCAGCCTCACTGTACACTAATGGTCCAGCCTCACTGTGTACACTAATGGTCCAGCCTCACTGTACACTAATGGTCCAGCCTCACTGTACACTAATGGTCCAGCCTCACTGTACACTAATGGTCCAGCCTCACTGTACACTAATGGTCCAGCCTCACTGTACACTAATGGTCCAGCCTCACTGTACACTAATGGTCCAGCCACACTGTGTACACTAATGGTCCAGCCTCACTGTGTACACTAATGGTCCAGCCTCACTGTACACTAATGGTCCAGCCTCACTGTGTACACTAATGGTCCAGCCTCACTGTACACTAATGGTCCAGCCTCACTGTGTACACTAATGGTCCAGCCTCACTGTGTACACTAATGGTCCAGCCTCACTGTACACTAATGGTCCAGCCTCACTGTGTACACTAATGGTCCAGCCTCACTGTTACACTAATGGTCCAGCCTCACTGTACACTAATGGTCCAGCCTCACTGTGTACACTAATGGTCCAGCCTCACTGTGTACACTAATGGTCCAGCCTCACTGTGTACACTAATGGTCCAGCCCACTGTACACTAATGGTCCAGCCTCACTGTGTACACTAATGGTCCAGCCTCACTGTGTACACTAATGGTCCAGCCTCACTGTACACTAATGGTCCAGCCTCACTGTACACTAATGGTCCAGCCCCACTGTACACTAATGGTCCAGCCTCACTGTGTACACTAATGGTCCAGCCTCACTGTGTACACTAATGGTCCAGCCTCACTGTACACTAATGGTCCAGCCTCACTGTGTACACTAATGGTCCAGCCTCACTGTACACTAATGGTCCAGCCTCACTGTACACTAATGGTCCAGCCTCACTGTACACTAATGGTCCAGCCTCACTGTGTACACTAATGGTCCAGCCTCACTGTGTACACTAATGGTCCAGCCTCACTGTACACTAATGGTCCAGCCTCACTGTGTACACTAATGGTCCAGCCTCACTGTGTACACTAATGGTCCAGCCACACTGTGTACACTAATGGTCCAGCCTCACTGTGTACACTAATGGTCCAGCCTCACTGTACACTAATGGTCCAGCCTCACTGTGTACACTAATGGTCCAGCCCCACTGTACACTAATGGTCCAGCCTCACTGTACACTAATGGTCCAGCCTCACTGTGTACACTAATGGTCCAGCCTCACTGTACACTAATGGTCCAGCCTCACTGT
>WNGS01168472.1:90508-115199 GCA_020271785.1 Procambarus virginalis | reverse complement strand
TCTGTCTTTCTCTGTCTCTTTTCTCTCCATCTCTCTCTCCGATACCTCTGTTTGTCTATCTCTCTGTCTCTCCTCTATGCTACTCTGTCTCCTCCCTGTCTCTCTCTCTGTCAATCTCCTCACCATCTTTATCTCTGTATCTACCAATCTACCTGTCTCTCAAACCTCCCACTTTTTGTTTCACTCTCTTCCTCTCATCATTTATCGGAATTCAATAAATATTATTCTACCAAATAATTCAAATAATTCAATAATTAGAGATAATATTTAAAAAATATTCCTCCATAATGTTATAACATAAAGTTAACGAAATGTTTAAAAAAAAGTCATAGAAAACGTGAGGAAAACGAATAAATGTCGTTTTAAAAAGTTAAAAAAACGAGAAAATGTTTACTGGTCAGTAATTAGTCATACTGACACCCAGTAATAACCACTGTTGTAACCCAGTAATCACCAATATTGTCTCCCAGTAATCACTAATATTATCTCCCAATAATCACCCATATTGTTTCCCAATAATTACCAAAATTGGCTCCTAGAAATCTCTAAAATTGTCTCCCAGTAATCTCTAATATTGTCTCCCAGTAATAAGACATGTCTTCCCTTAACAACAAGACAATAACCTCCCTCACATTAACAACAATTCAACAGCCTCTCTCATATTAACAAGACAACAGCCTCTCTCTCATTAATGAGAAGAGAACAGCCTCGCTCTCGTTAATGAGAAGAGAACAGCCTCGCTCTCATTAATGAGAAGAGAACAGCCTCGCTCTCATTAATGAGAAGAGAACAGCCTCGCTCTCATTAATGAGAAGAGAACAGCCTCGCTCTCATTATGAGAAGAGAACAGCCTCGCTCTCATTAACAACAAGGCAATAGCCTCCCTCACCCCATATCGTAGATCACGCGGCTATGAATAATGTCATAAACATTTTTAAGTTTTGTCAATTTGAAAAATGTGCATTCCGTTCGGTACAGTTTTCTGTAGTACACAACATTGTTATCTCTGCTTCTGATTCACACCAACACTGTTATCTCTGCTTCTGATTCACACCAACACTGTTATCTCTGCTTCTGATTCACACCATCACTGTTATCTCTGCTGCTGATTCACACCATCACTGTTATCTCTGCTGCTGATTCACACTAGCACTGGTATCTCTGCTTCTGATTCACACCAACACTGTTATCTCTGCTTCTGATTCACACCAACACTGTTATCTCTGCTGCTGATTCACACCATCACTGTTATCTCTGCTGCTGATTCACACCAACACTGGTATCTCTGCTGCTGATTCACACCATCACTGTTATCTCTGCTTCTGATTCACACCATCACTGTTATTTCTGTTACTGATTTACACCTACACTGTTATATCTGTTACTGATACTCACCAACACAATGTTATCTCTGTTATTAATACACCAACACAATGTTATCTCTGTTATTAATACACCAACGCTATGTTATCTCTACCACTGATATACCCAACATTGTTATCTTTTACCACTGATACACCCAGCCCTGTTAACTTTATCGCTAACACACACCAACAATATGTTATCTCTGCAACTAACACACAACCAAACGGTGTTATCTCTAACACTAATACTCAATAATACTATATTATCTCTACCACAGATTACACCAACACTTTGGCGTGACCAAAGAGTCAAAGCTCAACCCGCGCAAACACAATTAAGTGAGTACAACACCAGGTGAGTACACCTAAGTGAGTACAACACCAGGTGAGTACACCTAAGTGAGTACAACACCAGGTGAGTACACCTAAGTGAGTACAACACCAGGTGAGTACACAAACTGTAATTATCTCTTCCACTGATACCCACCTAACATTATTATCTCTAGCACTGATGCCCACCTAACATTGTTATCTCTAGCACTGATACCCACCTAACATTGATATCTCTTCCACTGATACCCACCTAACATTGTTATCTCTAGCACTGATACCCACCGAAAATTGGTATCTCTTCCACTGATACCCACCTAACATTATTATCTCTAGCACTGATACCCACCTAACATTGTTATCTCTAGCACTGATACCCACCTAACATTGTTATCTCTAGCACTGATACCCACCTAACATTGGTATCTCTTCCACTGATACCCACCTAACATTGTTATCTCTAGCACTGATACCCACCTAACATTGTTATCTCTAGCACTGATACCCACCTAACATTGGTATCTCTTCCACTGATACCCACCTAACATTGTTTTATCTAGCACTGATACCCATCTAACATTGTTATCTCTTCCACTGATACCCACCTAACATTGTTATCTCTTCCACTGATACCCACTTAACACTGTTATCTCTTCCACTGATACCCACCTAACATTGTTATCTCTTCCACTGATACCCACCTCACATTGTTATCTCTAGCACTGATACCCACCTAACACTGTTATCTCTTCCACTGATACCCACCTAACACTGTTATCTCTTCCACTGATACCCACCTCACATTGTTATCTCTAGCACTGATACCCACCTAACACTGTTATCTCTTCCACTGATACCCACCTAACACTGTTATCTCTTCCACTGATACCCACCTCACATTGTTATCTCTAGCACTGATACACACCAACCCTATGTTATCTCAATCTAAGAAATACACCAACAGTGTGTTATTACTTCTACTGGTGAACACTAACAATGTGTTATATTTTACACTGATATACACTTAGTGTTATCTGTACTACTGATACGCACCAGTACTGTGTTATCTCTACTTCTGATACACACTAATACTGTGTTATACCTGCCACTGATGCACAATATCACTACCCTGTGTTATCTGTACCCCATATGCACACTAACACACGATGTTATCACTGCCTCTGATACATACTGTGTTATCACTGCCTCTGATACATACTCTGTTATCACCGCCTCTGATACATTCTGTGTTATCACTGCCTCTGATACATACTGTGTTATCACTGCCTCTGATACATACTTTTATCACTGACACTGCTAAATACTGTGTTATCACTTCCTCTGATCCATGCTGTGTTATCACCGCCAATGTGTTATCTCTACGAATGTTATATGAACATGAATGAATATGTGTGAGTGAATGAATATGAATATATGAATATGAATATTATATGAATATGAATGAATATCATATATGAATATATGAATGAACAGTGTGTTATCTCGGGAAATGATTCACACCAACACTGTTATCTCTGACATTATTGTTCTCTTATCTCTAGTACTAATAGGCAACAACACAGCATCACTCTCTTATCTTTAGTACTAATAGATAACCACACCGCATCACTCTGTTATCTCTAGCACTAATTGATAACCACAGTACATCGCGTTATTTCTTCCACAATAAAACACTTTAACTACGTAAATTGCGCCGATCATTCCTCTCCGTGATTATAGACATGTTGGCGTCCCGTTCGAGGCGGGACCTCGGTGTGTTCAGTAACATAATGTTTGTAGGAGCTAGAACTGTCTCTTAATGTTCAGCATGTGGAGCTATTCTGGCGCTAATGATATGTGGTTGGGGGTGTAGCGGGAGTGTTGCTGTCTGTCGCCATGGAGTGAACTCGACGTCGTCGTCTCCTGCAGGAGGTGGGCAGCCCGGCACCTGTTTAGTGAAGGTGTCTCCTGAAGATGGGCCAGTTTATCACTGAGGGTAGTGAGCGACACGCCACCTCCTGCTTGTGTATTAGTGCATGCCACTCTCCCCCTGCCTTCCTCCCGCTCAGGTAATGTGGGGTACGCTACGTCAATATCCTTCACTGTCCAGAGATAATGTCCGGCCTGTTAGTGCTGGGTTGACAGTGTTCACTGATGCCCCGGCCTGTTATTGCTGGGTTGACTGTGTTCACTGACGGGCCGGCCTGTTAGTGCTGGGTTGACGGTGTTCACTGATGCCCCGGCCAGTTATTGCTGGGTTGACTGTGTTCACTGATGCCCCGGCCTGTTATTGCTGGGTTGACAGTGTTCACTGACGCCCCGGCCTGTTAGTGCTGGGTTGACAGTGTTCACTGACGCCCCGGCCTGTTATTGCTGGGTTGACTGTGTTCACTGACGGGCCGGCCTGTTAGTGCTGGGTTGACGGTGTTCACTGATGCCCCGGCCAGTTATTGCTGGGCTGACTGTGTTCACTGATGCCCCGGCCTGTTATTGCTGGGTTGACAGTGTTCACTGACGCCCCGGCCTGTTAGTGCTGCGTTGACAGTGTTCACTGACGCCCCGGCCTGGCTGACTCCTACAAACACCACCACCCTTGTCTGTTGTCCAGGACGACGCGTAAAATACTGCGCTAAATACAGAACATGCTGCCGTACCCGACTTACCTCATCACGTGTCTCTACGGCGTATCACCCACTGCCTCATGACCACAACCATTTGCAGCGTCGTAATGGGCACAGTTACCTAAAACGTCTGTGGTTAAATGTAGTGATAATGACACGCCACACGACAGGGACACATTGGCCGGGCCATTTGCTCGGGTCAGCCAAGTGAGGGACGACCTGGTGCTATAAATCTCTCCCACCTTTCTCACTGTTGGTCCCATTGATCTATTAAGGCAAGAAAAGTGTAAGCCGGGATTAACCCGAGGCACAGGAGCGTTAGGCCGATGATGGTGGTAACGGCCCTGGCAACGATGCATCCTCATCAATCTCAAGAAGTCACGAACAATGTAAATAAATCAGGATTTTTTTTTACCGTGCTGCTGCGATAAGAAACTCTCCCCCGGCAGTGTAACCTCAAGCAAATAATAAATGTGAATTCATAAAAAAAAAAAAAAAAGTTATCTGCATTTCCTCAGACATTGCCGACTGTCTTGAAGGTGACCTTGTGGCGGGAGGTAAGCGTCTGGGACAGACAGACGATATATTCCCCACAACACTGCCGGTGGTCGCACAGTAACGCGACAATACAGTTACCTTTGTAACAGTCGGTGGTCACGACGGTGTCACAGCTCAGGACTCGGCATCTAAGGTCGCAGTTCAGGACTCAGCATCTAAGGTCGCAGCTCAGGACTCAGCATCTAAGGTCACAGCTCAGGACTCAGCATCTAAGGTCGCAGCTCAGGACTCAGAATCTAAGGTCGCAGCTCAGGACTCAGCATCTAAGGTCACAGCTCAGGACTCAGAATCTAAGGTCGCAGCTCAGGACTCAGCATCTAAGGTCACAGCTCAGGACTCAGCATCTAAGGTCGCAGCTCAGGACTCAGCATCTAAGGTCACAGCTCAGGACTCAGCATCTAAGGTCGCAGCTCAGGACTCAGAATCTAAGGTCGCAGCTCAGGACTCAGCATCTAAGGTCGCAGCTCAGGACTCAGCATCTAAGGTCGCAGCTCAGGACTCAGCATCTAAGGTCACAGCTCAGGACTCAGCATCTAAGGTCGCAGCTCAGGACTCAGCATCTAAGGTCGCAGCTCAGGACTCAGCATCTAAGGTCGCAGCTCAGGACTCAGCATCTAAGGTCACAGCTCAGGACTCAGCATCTAAGGTCACAGTTCAGGACTCAGCATCTAAGGTCACAGCTCAGGACTCAGCATCTAAGGTCACAGCTCAGGACTCAGCATCTAAGGTCACTGCTCAGGACTTAGTGTTTCAGATCACAGTTAAGGACTCAGCATCTAAGGTCACGTCTTACCGTCTTACCGACACTGTTCTTTAAAAACTACTACGCTTTATTCAGAAACAATTTTACTAAGACAATCTTTTTCTTAACAATTCTTAACTAAAATCATTCGTCAATCAACTGAAAATAGTCACTTTTATCACCTTTTCATCATTTCCTAACTAAAATAACACTTCTCTCACCTGAAAATAGTCATGCTCATCAATGTTCAACACTTTCTTAGCAGACATTATGCTTCGCGGAGTAAGAAAAATGGCCAAAGGGATCTTTCAACTCTGTTCTTAACTAAAATTATCCCTCACTCAACTGAAAATAGTCAAGTGTAACGTCTTTCAACACTTTCGTAACTACCAATATGCTTCATTCAACTTTAAAAAGTAGTCAAGTACATCATCTTAACATAATTTCTTAGCTAAAGTTGCTCTCCGATACATCTTTAGGCGTCAAATGTTACTCTCGTGTCATCTTTATGCATCAATGACACACTCAAGGACATCAAAATACTATTCGAGCTATCAAAGTTATTCTAAGAGACATTATAAATGCTATTCAAGCTATCAAAGTTATTCTCAGAGACATCAGAGACACTATTCACGCCATCAAAAGTTATTCTACGAGTCATCAAAGGTAATCTCGGAAACATTAAGAATACTATTCATGCCATCAAAGTTATTCTCAGAGACATCATAAGTTATTCACAGAGTCATCAATGTTATTCTCAGTAATCGAAGTAACTTTCTAAGACATCTTCTAGCATCAAAGTTGTTTATAAAGACACCTTCGAGCATCAAAAGAAACTCGCTAAACATGTTTGTCCATTTAAGAATCTCTCCAAGACTGCAATAATACGTTCCAAGATCATTTTAATTGTCATTTGCACTCTTTAACGCAACTTTACATAAATACACTACTCTCTAGGACTTCTTCAAGCATCAAATAAACTCTCAAATGTAACAAACGTTGTTTTTCATTCAATAAATAAGTAGTCAAGGGCAACTTCACTACTCAAGAATCTGTATACCAGTTGATTGACAGTTGAGAGGACGGATCAGTCCTCCGTGGTGTAGTGGAAGCAGTCTCCGTGGTGTAGTGGTAAGACACTCGCCTGGCGTTCCGCGAGCGCTATGTCATGGGTTCGTATCCTGCCCGGGGAGGATTTACTGGGCGCAATTCCTTAACTGCAGCTTCTGTTTAACGCAACAGTAAAATGTGTACTTGGATGAAAAAACGATTCTTCGCGGCAGGGGATCGTATTCCAGGCTACGCGTACTAGTGGCTGTACAAGAATGTAACAACTCTTGTATATATCTCAAGACAAGAAGATCAAAGCGTCAAAGCTTAACCCCCTAGAAACACAACTAGATGAGTACACACACATGACTCCTACCCACTCCCTGAACACAGCCCACACCCTGTCTTCCAACTACTCGCTGAACCCCACCCAGTCCCAACCCCCACTCTCTTCCTTACCCCCCAACCACTCCCTAATCCCCACCTACCTAGTTACCTACCTTCCCACCTAAACACTGATTTCCACCCACTCACTGAACCCCAGCCACCTCCTTATCCCCACTCACTCCCTGACTCCTACCCACTCCCTGACACAGATCTCTGGGAACAGGGAGTCCAAGAAGAGCCAGAAGGTTTGTATAACAAACGCCAACGGAGTTATGAACAAAGCAGAGGAAATAAAAGAAAGAGTGAAAAATTTACTGATTTTATTGCAATAGTGGAAACGAAAATAAACGATATGATCTTTGATGCAATATTCCCAGGGGGATTCTAAGTAATAAGGAATGAAAGACAACATAGGCAAGGAGGAGGAGTTGCACTCCTAGTAAAACGGGAGTGGAAGAACTCAAGAATCAGAGTGAAAATGCATACACAGACTACGTCATTGGGACATTGACAGCAGGTGAGAAAATAATTGTGATTCTGGTAATTTACAACCCACAACCAAACAACAGGAGACCCAGGCAGGAATATGATGACAACAACAAAGCATGCATGGAGGCATTGCAGAGTCCAGCAACAGTGACACACAAAATGTGAACCAAACTTCAAGTCATGGGAAACCTAAATCATGAAGAGATTGATTGGGAATCCAGAAATCCATTTGGTGGGGAAGAAACGTGGGGAGCGAAATTAGTGAAGGTTGTAGAAAGAAACTTCTTAACACAACATGTAAAGGAGGACACATGAGAAAGGGGAAGGAGATACATCAAGCCTACTTGATGTATTGGTGAGAGTGAGTACTTATCTCTGGTTTCGGAAGAAACCAGCGATAAAAAGTGTGGTAAGTATGTCCTCTTGTGAGCAGGAGCAACGTGCATTCCTACAAGTATGACAGGGACAGGTGCGTTAAAAATCTAATCAGAACATTTTCTGAATTAGTGAAAAACTATTATCACTTAATTAAGTGAACTCACATATATATATATATATATATATATATATATATATATATATATATATATATATATATATATATATATATGTATATCTATATATATATATATCTATATCTATATATATATATATATATATATATATATATATATATATATATATATATATATATATATAAACAAAAGGTGTCCAAATCATGCTCAAGTAGGCAGAGAGGAAGGCTTTTGCTGTAGAACATCAATAGTTGTTGAAATAATTAGCAGTTGGTTGGTGGGAGACAGGTCCACTCTGACCTGTGCCCACTCTTTTACTTCAAATCATCAAGGATTTGCTATTTCTTGTACTTTGTTTCGTTTTGAGGACTCAGCATCTTTGGTCTAGCCTGAGTGTCGCAGGTCACACCTCAGCGCCAAAAGTCACAAAACCCGAAGCGCAATTTCCTAGGCCAAAAAGCAAGCATTAACAAAAGTAAAGAAATATAAACTTTGTTTCAACGTCAACAATATAAAAATACTAAGCTAATATAAAAAACTTTAAATAAACATTAAATCTAGTGTTAAAATAGTATTAGACATATAATTAAAATGAGAAGAGTCAATGTATAATAAAAGTATTGGAACACATTAAAATAAAATAAAATTTATTTATTTGCGTCTCCGTGGTGTAGTGGTAAGACACTTGCCTGGCGTTCCGCGAGTGCTTTGTCATGGGTTCGTATCCTGGCCGGGGAGGATTTACCGGGCGCAAATCCTTAACTGTAGCCTCTGTTTAACGCAACAGTAAAATGGATACTTAGTTGTAAAAACGTTTCTTCGCGGCGGGGATCGTATTCCAGGGACCTGCCCGAAACGCTACGCGTACTAGTGGCTGTACAATAATGTAACAACTCTTGTATATATTTAAAAAAAAAAAATAGGAATTTTGTTTATTCACGTGTTTTTTTGGCTAAAAGAATTTAAATTCTTTGATATATCGAGAAGCAAAACTAGAAAGGCCATGTTACCGTAACTCCCAACCATATATATAATGAAACAGAGCCTCATTAATTATGCACACCTGTATACAGTGTGAAGCAAAGTCATATGATGCATAAAGCCATGACACCGCTGGTTATTTAACATATACTGCTGTGTTTTTGTTCTTTCACTCAGGAGAAAGTAATTTTGACTAATTTTACTGTAATAGCGTCGCATTAAAGTTAAATGTTGAGAAATATTACGGGTCGCTACATATAACGGCCGCCACAAAACCGGCATCTATAAACTACTGCAATTTATATGTTGACCATGTTTAGGAAGCTTTCACCTTCTTTCACCTAAAGATTTTGCGCCCTGGTGAGGCCACTCCAGACCGACAACCAGAGCGCAACTCCATAGTCTCCTGAGACTGATGGATGCCTACTACTACTACACCTTCCTACGGTTGCTCCTGCTTATGCTAAGCTAATTTTTTTTGTTTTGCAGGGAAATTCCTGCGGGGGGGCCGTAAGCCTCTGGCTGGCCCACTAAAAAATACTGACTTGATATATTCATAATGATGAGTTATTAGCAGCTTAAGCAACACAAGTACAGGTAAGTAGTGATCATTATGTTGCAGGACATTTAACAGTTACTGTATGGGAACTGTACGTACTCACTCTTGGTATAAAATAACACCAACATAACAACTACACATGTTTAAGTTTTGGCAGACTCTTGAGATACCTCCATTACGGGTCCACAAATACTGAAAACGTTCCGCGTTTAACTCTCATGCCGCAGACCGTGTTAATAAACAATATTATTACAAGCACGCCAATAAACAATAAATAATAAAACAAATAAAATAAAGTGGAAGATCTGGATAACTTCTTTATGCGTGATATCCAAACCCCTGTAAATATAACTGATATCAACACGAGCGTGGCAGATTTTGAAAGAGAAATTGAAAACAGGCCCATGCTCTCAACCCGGGTTCAGACTCATGGAATTCAATATTTATAAAGAAATGCAAAGTGCCAGTAGCACAGGCACTCAGTATAGTGTGGAGGAAGAGCTTGGACACGGGGGAGATACCAGATGCGCTTAAAGTAGCAGACATAGCCCCTCTACACAAGGGAGGGAGCAAAGAATTGGCAAATAATTATAGACCCGTTGCACTAACGTCCCATATAATAAAAGTATTTGAGAGAGTGATCAGGAGTCAGGTCACTAGTTTCATGGAGACCAATGACCTTCACAACCCAGGCCAACATGGACTTAGAGCGGGAAGATCGTGCCTCTCACAGCTACTTGACAACTACGACAAAGTCATTGAGTCATTAGAAGACAAACAGAATGCAGCTGTGCTATACACGGACTTTGCAAAGGCATTCGATATATGTGACCATGGAGGAGGAGGAAATTTCAGGGGAAAGCGCCCAGCCATTACGACTGTATAGCACTGGTCAGGATAAGGGTTTGGGATGGGACGGGGGGAAAGGAATGCTGCCCAACCACTTGGACGGTCGGGGATTGAACGCCGACCTGCATGAAGCGAGACCGTCGCTCTACCATCCAGCTCAAGTGTTTAGTGATTGCACACAAAGTGAGGTCAAAAGGGAATAACCGGTTAAGTAGGACGCTGGATACTCAGTTTTCTGTCGAACAGAACACAAAGAGTAACAGTCAACCATATAAAATGCTTTTCCTTATTCTCATATCAGATACAAACAAAAATACAAGTCACAGCTTCGTATCATCATTTGCAGATGACACAAAAATAACCATGAAAATTACCTCTGCTGAAGACATTGAGAAACTTCAAACAGATATTAATAAAGATTTCGACTGGGCAACAGAAAATAACATGATTTTTAACATTGACAAATTCCTGGTACTCAGGTACGGTAAAAATGAGGACCTTAAATATAATACAGGGAACAAAACACAATCAAATCTGCCCATATTAGGAAAGCAGCATGCAAAGGAAATGGGAATAATGATGTCTGAGTGCTTAACGTTTAGGGAGCATAACCAAGCAAATATTTCGTCAACCAGAAAATGATTGGATGGATTACAGAACTTTTAAATCTAGGAATCCCATCACAATGTATCACAATACTATACAAATCACTTGTACTGTCCCGTCTTGAGTACTGCTCAGTACTCACTTCCCCCTTAAAGCAGGAGAGATTGCTGAAATGGAAGGAATACATTATTGGGATCATCTCAAAGCTCTCCAAATGTACTCACTGGAAAGTAGACGAAAGAGATATAAAAAAATATACACGTGGAAAATACTGGAGGACCTGGTCCCAAATGTACACAATAAAGTAACAACATACTGGAGTGAACGATATGGATGAAAATGCAGAATAGAACCAGTGAAGAGCCGGGGTGCCATAAGCACAATCAGAGAACACTGTAAAAACATCAGAGGTCCACGAGTGTTTAACATCCTCCCAGCTAGTATAACCGACGGGTACTTGTCAACTGGGTGCCAAGTCATGTGGGAATAATTGGAAATGATATTGGAGACGAAGCTGCAAAACTTGCAACTACCTGAAGAAATGTAGACATTTACATACCACAGAGTCTGTCACAGATAAAGAAAGTAATTAGAAACAGAGCAATGCAAAGATATATATAGTGACCACAACACAGCAGTTGCAACATCAGGATCTGCGGGTTGGTACAAGAATTCAACCAACTACGAACCACTTAGTTTGATGAAAGGGAGCAGTAGAGCAACAGAAGTACACTTACATCGCATCAGGCTTGGATACCCATGTGCATGGGAAATAGGCTTACAGGTTCCGGAAGATGAGAGGAAATGTCATCACTGTGGAGAAATGCCCGACAGACCACTGGAACATTATCTAACACAGTGCACAGTTACAAACCCATTAAGATTTCAACTTAGATTCAACAGAGCAGAAGAAGTTGTTAAACACATATGGCAAAATCTTACTGAAGCGACCATACGAGTAATAAATACTCATACTCCGCCCAAGTAAAACAGAAACAAGCAACACTTAGTGGGCCAGCCAGGCTTAGGGCCCGCGCAGGAATTAGGGCCGCGCAGGAATATCCCTGCAAAAAAATGCTAGTATAAGAAATATTGCAGGAACAACCGTGAACATCTATAAGAGAAAATTAGATAATTTTCTCCAAGGAGTGCCGGACCAATCGGGCTGTAGTGAATATGTGGGCCTGCGGGCCGCTCCAAGCAACTGCCTGGTAGACCAAGCTCTCACAAGTCAAGTCTGGCCTCGGACAGGGCTTGGGGAGTAGAAGAACTCTCAGAACTCCATCAAGCAGGTCGTGTAGAATTTGTATGGTTACGGAAATCAGTCGTCAGTCATCAGCAATAATACCTGTAACAGCCTCAGTAACGTCGACCAGCTCAGGTGTTCAGTCATCAGCCATAATACCTATAACAGCCTCAGTAACGTCGACCAGCTCAGGTGTTCAGTCATCAGCCATAATACCTGTAACAGCCTCGGTAACGTCGACCAGCTCAGGTGTTCAGTCATCAGCCATAATACCTGTAACAGCCTCGGTAACGTCGACCAGCTCAGGTGTTCAGTCATCAGCCATAATACCTGTAACAGCCTCGGTAACGTCGACCAGCTCAGGTGTTCAGTCATCAGCCATAATACCTGTAACAGCCTCGGTAACGTCGACCAGCTCAGGTGTTCAGTCATCAGCCATAATACCTGTAACAGCCTCAGTAACGTCGACCAGCTCAGGTGTTCAGACCATTGGACAAATAGTCTCATTTATTAGTGCAAAAAGATAACAAAAGCATCAATTTGATAGTTCAACAAGCTAATTTTACCAGGAGGCTCCATTTATTAAGTGCAAAAAGATAACAAAAGCATCAATTTGATAGTTCAACAAGCTAATTTTACCAGGAGGCTCCATCGACAGGTGGAGTCTAGAGGTACATAGGGTCACCTGACCTCTGCAACAAGAGCCTAGAGGTGCACGGGATCACCTGACATCTGCAACAAGAATCTAGAGGTGCACGGGGTCACCTGTCATCTGCTACATGAGAGTAGAGGGGCACGGGGTCACCAGACATCTGCAACAAGAACCAGAGCTGCACAGAGTCACCTGACATCTGCTACAAGAGCCTAGAGGTTCACGGGGTCACCTGACAGCTGCTATTGGACACTAGAGGCGCACGGGTTACCTGACATCTGCTACAAGAGGCTAGAGGTGCACGGGGTTACCTGACAACTGCTATAGGACACTAGAGGTGCACGGGGTCACCTGACAACTGCTATAGGACACTAGAGGTGCACGGGGTCACCTGACAACTGCTATACGACACTAGAGGTAACGGGGTCACGGGACAACTGCTATAGGACACTAGAGGTGCACAGGGTCACCTGACATCTGCTATAGGACACTAGAGGTGCACAGGGTCACCTGACATCTACTAGAGGATTCTAGAGGTGCACGGGGTCACTGACATCTGCTATAAGAGCTAGAGGTGCCCGGCGTCACCTGACATCTGCTATAAGATACTAGAAGCGCATGGAGTGACAAGACATCTGCTCCAAGAGACAAGAGGCACAAAGAGTGACCAAACATCTGCTACAAGTGACTAGAGGCGCACGGGGTGACCAAACATCTGCTACAAGTGACTAGAGGCGCACGGGGTGACCTAACATCTGCAACAAATCAGAGAAGTTTACCATTGTTACATGTCACAGGTCACTGATACCAGCGGGTCATTATCATTTAACATAAAATAGCTGTGATTCCTGCTATGAATTATACCAACATCAGAACCTTCTGTAAGTCTATATTGTAATCATTTGAAGTATTGTTAGTGAGAACACAGTGAAATATTTTATTACTTGCATTACTTGTTAAGAATAAATGAATCATTGAAAATGGTGATGTGCTGTTGCATCGCTTGACGCAACAGATGCCAAATTTATCCCTGGGATATTGTTAGCGAGTGCTAACCCATCATCGCCCTGACCTAACACCAACCGCATTCTTAGTTTAACATTGAGGTTTCATTGAGAAGAAATGGGATTGAGATGTAGGTTACCTAAAGCCTTCTCACCATATGCCGGCGATGAGTCACAATAACACAATCGACTGAGAATGGTCCAGGACGGACCGAAACGTCGTCGTCCCTTCACCTTCTAGTGTGTGGTCTGGTCAACTTCTCACCATAATTAACTAGTATATATACAGGCTTAAATTACCGTATTATATTAACTTGCTAGCCTTTGCATATAACGCAATTGCTTCAACCATCTCTTGCTTAGGCTTCTAGCTCTTTGCGGTAAGGAGTAAATTCACAGTAACGATGTACGGCTAACCAACTAATTACTAGAAACTAAGATTGCATGTTTCGTGTTGGTATAGTTGACCACAGTCAACTTATAAGACAAACAATAATGTAGAGAATACTACGGTGCTCATTGTTCGGTCTCCTGGTGCTCAAGCTCACAACTTTTACAATAACTCAGTCCTAACTGCAGAACTTAACTGGCATCAGTAACTGACAACACTATACCATGGGAGGCTATGACATGCTCCCTTACAGTATGTCGTTAATACCTTCCAACCTCAAGTAAGTTTCCAGGTAGTCTTCACTCTAATTGAACTGCGTATTTATGCGACAAACGATCATCAGGTGGTGGTTGCAGAATATTACAGCAGGACAGATAGAAATATTAATTACCGCCTATCAGGCTAGTCAACATTTATATCATTACATGCAATTAACTGATTGGTCGTATCGTACAGGTTTTAGCCACTGACAGCGTCCCCCTTGCACAACAAACATGGCCAGTAATTATATTATATCAGTTAACATTATTATGTATGCCATTAGTGCCCCCGTGACCAGGTCTGCTCACTATAATTACTGTATTATTAGTACTGTGTTAAAAATATAATTTTAACTTTGTTAAAACCAAAATTTCTGATGTAACCTACATCCTTCCTCAAGGCACTGTATACAATGTTCTGAACAATAATCTAGCGGCTTGCGTTTATGAATCTGGCAGAGCGCCTCATTTGGCGTCTATCATTAGGCGTCGTGATAAACCCGTCCTCCTAATAGAACGTCGCATTTTGTGGTATACTTTATCAAAGGGCAAAAATCGTCGTACTAGAAAATGGTAGCGGTTTGTGGGGAAAGTAACTCACAGGATTTATTTATTTATTTTAATTACAATTAGTTATTTAATTTATTTAATGAATTCTAATTCATAATGTATATTTAATTTATTTATTAATTTATGTCTTATGTTAATTTATTTATTTCGATAGGGGACTGTATGAATTTAAAGTGGACTGTATGGTAATAAATTCCCACAAATCGTTTCCTACCTAAGCTGTGGGGTTTAATATTTATAGTCTATCAATCGAAATTAATTGATTGGTAAACATTCACTACAAATATTAATACTACATGGGTTAGTGAAATACATTAAACACAGTTTAGTTGAATAATAGTTTTGGCCTGGACAACCAGATGTTATCATGTAAGATCTCGCCAACTGATACTCCTCGCGGATGAGGTTAGCATCTTGACATGTCATGTGTTGTACCAGGTAATTGGTGCTAATGCTTCTTCCCCCTTCAGTTTCCCCCTGTCAAATGGAATGCACAGTAATTATCGCAACTGGTATATGACAACTATATCAGGGGAAATTTATATTGTACTTGATTATTTGTTAATTATCCCTTTAGGTGGCTCGTTATGTGTTCTAATCGGCATGCCTAATCAATATTACTGGTCAGGAAAAGTTAGATTTAACAAGTTATCGGGAACAGAACACTTCCGTAATAGTTGACGAAGATCGTGCTGATGATGGGTGTTGTTGTTGTTGTTGAGTTAGGGACGACGACGTTCGTGGGATCGGATGCGCCCCGGCGTACCCGGTAAGGGTGAAACGCGAAGCCAGGAAAGGCGAAACGCCAAACCAAAACGCGAAACGAGAGACGCCAAGCATTAGAAACTAAGACGCCACACGGCATGGAAACGCACAAAGGGAGAGGCACAAGCACAAAATAAAACTGGGAAAACAAGCAGCCAGAGAGGCACACAGCATTTCACAGAGCAAATACACAGGAAATCAGGGTACATACTTGACTGGGAACCGGGCCCGCGGGAACCGTACATTGAATGCTTCCCAGAGCACCCACCGCCAAGGGTCACGTCCACCCACCGGGGACTCCATAACATCCGGAACCGGGGCAACAAACACCCGCAAGCTGGGGGCCCAAATGGTAGAACCCACGAGGCGAGTAGTCGCCACACGGCTCGACAGGAAGGGAACCTGCCCACCACCAAAGTACTCAGGCCCGTCAGACAGCTGTAACTCGGCAATCTCCATCCAGTGACCCGGCGGCAACACAGACGCCGGCAACACGTCCTCAAGGACTTCAACTCGCACCCGCACAGGAGCGAACGGGCCACAGGGCACCACCACAGGGGCACCCGTGGCTCCAGGCACACCACCAGACGACAGCAGGGAATCCGGACGGCGCGCATCCCTCCGTAACGTCACTACCAGGCCACACCCAGCACCAGAGTCCACACCATCCCTGGCAGCGGAAGCCACCAACCCCCACTGCGGAGAGACCCCTGGCGGAGAAAGAACCGAAGGCACGTCCGAGACACAGGCACCAGCACCGGCAGGCACATGGACCTCCGCCACCACTAACTGTGGAGACATGGACGTATCCGTATCGACACCGGCAACACCCGAAGACTCACAGTCACTAAAGTCACCAACATCGGCAGAAGACGAACGCCGGGAACGTTTGGGCACCGGCCGGATATCGTCAGGGCCGGAAGCGGACCCTGAAACACGGGAACCACGAGCCGGACGAACCGACGCCTGAACAGAACGGCAGCAGCCTCCACCACAGGGGGAACCGGAACACACACCGCAGGAGGCTCCACAGCCACCCCAGCACCCAGCACATCCGGGACCCGAGACACGGACACAGGGCCAGGCGCAGCATCCGAAGACGAGGGAGAAGACGGCAACGCCACACAGGGAGCACCAGGAAGGCCCACGGGAACAACGAGGACAGGGACAGGATCAGGCAGACCAACCGATGGTACCGCAATACCCGGAGGAGGGCCGGCAACAACCGGAGGAACGTCAGGCGTCGCCGGGGAAGCTGCAGTAGCGAACGGGACGCGCACCTCCACAACATCTCCAGAGGCAGCCTCCAGCGGGAGCGGCGGGAAATCCTCATCTCGGAACAAGTTGACAGGAGCAGCTGGGGTAGCAGAGCACCCTGCAGCCTGATGCCCCAACAGGCCACACCGGAAACAGGTACGAGGCTGCCGGGCATAATACACCCGGACGTAGTATCCCATAAGCCGGACAGAAGAAGGTATATCCGACCGCAGGCGAATTCCCAACGTACGAATGTTCGTTCGTCTTCCAGCATACCGGCCCGAGGAGAACGTGTTCACCCGCACGCTGACAACAGTACCAAACCGCCCGAAGTAACGCCGTAGGAGGTCGTCAGGAAACTCCAGGGGTGCACCATGGATGCTGGTCAGGGCACCACTCCATGGTGCCACCATAAGTCAGGGCACCACTACGATCCGAGATCGCCACAGAGCCGGCATCACCCGGCAACGACAACGTCCGCCCCTTGTACCGACGGAGGAAGTCACGGTACTCCTCCTCCCCCACGAACTTGAGAACAACCGGTGGGCAGTAACAAGCTCAATCCCAAACACAGCCTCCACCGGGACACGAAGCATGTCACACATAACCAGCTCCACGTCTGAGTATCCAGCGCGACTAGTGAACTCCAAGCCCACGGAATTCACACGCACAACGGCGGGAAGCCTCCCATGTCAAACTTGCCACGTCAACACGCAGCCGAGCAGCAACACAAACTGGGGGGGGGGGGGGGCAGAGACGCCCACACCACCTAGCAACGAAAATGGCAAACAACCCCAACAGCCGCGGAGGGTCGGCAAGACGTCTTCACTCCACGGCCGCGGGCAGTTGACTCCCTGATGATGGGTGGTGTTTACATTCCATAATAGTGTGTCTAGATGGAAATAATTGCGTAGCTTCATGCGTGCTTCATAGCAAGACTTTTGTTTACGTTAAATTTATAGCGTCTGCCTCTTCCTCGGCTCAGAAAGACGCCTCTCGCTGGTTCCTATACTGTCCTTTTATTGACCATGGGAGGTAGACTTTAGTGTGTTAATAATTATATTAGATCCAGGCACAGAGAATAGTTTTGTTTATTGATTCTAACTTTAGACTGGTGTTTTAAGTGATTCATAAAAATGTTAGCTGGTGAATTTAATGGTGACATATGGCAATGATATCCATGTTGTCTACCGAGTAAAATTCCACTGCTAACTCGTTTTCTTTGAATGAATAACTTAGTACAAAAACTGCAGGTACGACATATATATATATATGACAATGTCAGACCACGGAGGAAAAATGAAATCACTTACGAGATGGAGAAGGATGGGAAACTACCCTTTCTAGATGTAACAGTCATGGAAAGGAGCGGAGGTTTCCACACTGCAGTCTACACTAAGGAAACAAACATAGGAATGTGCCTAAATGCCAACAGTGACTGCCCAGACAGGTTCAAGAGGAGTGTTGTTAACGCTTATGTCGACCGTGCTCTCAGCCACAGCTCAGAATGGAAGCAAGTCGACGAAGAACTCTGTAGGGTAAGACAGGTCCTAGTCAACAACGGCTTCTCCAATGGTTTCATTGAAGACATCATAAGAAGGAAAGTGAAACGCCATGCAACCTCTGAAGAGAAAACTAATACAACACCTATACCCCCTATTAGACTATTTTACAGGAACTTCTTCTCCACAGCTCATAAAACGGAGGAAAGGGTCCTGAAAGATATTGTTAATAGAAATGTTATCTACATTTATACGTAAATAAGCTACGTAAATACAGACAAAAATCAGAAGATACAACTAACGATTTACTATAAAACCAAAAAAACGGCCAGCCTACTCATGAGAAACTCTCCAGACACGGAGCAGAATGCTCTAAAAGAGACAAACGTCGTCTATGCCTTCAAATGCCCTCTTGGGGACTGTAAGCCTCAAAAAACTCAGTATATAGGCAAGACAACAACATCTCTTTTCAGGCGTTTAACGATGCATAAGCAACAGGGCTCCATTAAGGAACATATATTCTCTTCCCACAACCAAACCATCACCAGAGAAATCTTAGCAAACAACACAGAAATCATTGATAGATACAGCGACAGCAGGCGACTTGACATCTGCGAGGCACTACACATCAAGAAGTCAACACCAGCAATCAACAGCCAATTAACGCACAACTATATTCTACCCACTTCAAGACTCCGCTCCAATATAGAAACATCAAGAAATATGGGCCAATAGGCCTTCTGCAGTTCTATCTTTACCCATCTTCTGCAAATCTATACCCATTGTTCCGTGTTCTGTGTTTTGTTGAAAGTTTGTTTTTCACCCCACTATTGAATTACATCACCTCACCCAAATGCAGGTATAAGAGCCAATGCTGTTTCAATCATAAGTTGTGTGTGGATAAACTAAAGTCTTTGAAAATGTAATAAGTTTTACGAAACGCTCTCAAGTGTCGCGTCAGACTAGAAATAAAAATGAATTTTGGAGAATTGATTTTTCATTTACCGTCAACAGTAAAAAGAAACATAAGGAAAATCGAGAAAATTCGTGTTAGAATTATTAATCTTACTTTTTCGGTCATATTTAATAATATATGTCTACAGGAAAGACTGCTACCAAAAATATAGTAATAATATATATATATATATATATATATATATACTAGCAGTACCCGGCCACGTGTGGCTCAGCACCTCATGTGAGTTGCTAATCCACAGCAACCTTCCCTGTCCCCCAGTCTTCCACACAATTCCCCTCTCACCCGTCTAGGCGTACTAACCATTCCCCACTCAACCGTCCCCTCGTCCTCCCCATCCTCTCTCACTTCCGTCCCCTCGTCATCCTCACCATTCCCCACTCCCTCGTCCGATGCCTTCCCAAATGATCTGATGTTCCTATCAGAGAATTGGGAACATCAAATGATCTGATGTTCCCATCACTGAAATATAAGAAAAACAGTTAAAAAATGAAATGAAAATATGAACAAATAAAAAAGAACTATACTCGTGAAATGAACGGTATGGAAAACAACACAGCTCAATTCCAATGCAATTCACACAAAATAATTAAATCAAAATGAAAATAAAGCAAAATCTATGAAAATTGAATTTATCAGTGCAATCAAAAACATTGAATTGGATTTGTAACATATTTAGTATAGCATGTGTGTTGCTCTTACATGCAACAGATGGCGCTGTTTTTCAAGAAAAGCATAATTTGACCTGTCACAGATGTGGCATCTATACTTATACTTACGAAATGAATGGTATGGTAAACAACACAGCTCAATTCCAACACAGTGTCACACAAAATAATTCAATAAAAAATAAAATAAATCGAAATTTATGAAAATAACATTTATCAATGCAATCGAAAACACTGAAATGGAATTCGTGACATATTTAGTATAGCGTGCATGTTGCTATTATGGGCAACAGATGTCACTGTTTTCAAAAGCGCATGTTTTTACCTGTCACAGGGGTGTCATCTATATAGTAGGTATAATAAAAAGACGCGCCTATTCGAATGCAACGGTGTGTCCAAATTTCAAAGCAATCGGTAAAGAGGTTTCGAAGATTTCCCTCACATGAAAAACACAGTTTTTCAGANGTAAATGCCCATATATAACAAAAATCCTTTGAAATGCAAAAATGACCATTTGAGAAATTAACCCAAGAACTGTAAATGCCCATATATAATAAAAAATCCTTTGAAATGCTTAAACACCCAATCTTAACAAATAACTCTTTAAATGCAAAAATGACCATTTGAGAAATAACCCTGAAACGAGTAAATGCCCATATATAACAAAAATCGTAGAAATACTTTAAATACCCATCTTAAACAAATAGCACTTGAAATGCATAAATGACCATTTGAGAAATTAACTATTGAAACGAACCAATGAATAATGCAAAATGACCATTTGAGAAATTAACCCCATGAACGAGTAAATGCCCATACTATAACAAAAATCCTTTGAAATGCTTAAACACCCAATCTTTAGCAAATAACTCTTTAAATGCAAAAATGACCATTTGAGAAATTAACCCTGAAACGAGTAATGCCCATATATAACAAAATATCCTTTGAAAATACTTAAATACCCAATCTTTAACAAATAGCACTTGAAATGCATAAATGACCATTTGAGAAATTAACTATTGAAACGAACAAATGAATATGAGACACTGATTGACGAAACACAAAAGACAAGCAGGAATATTTATGCAAGTTAGGTGGTGTCTGGTTGGGTGAGTTAGCCTAGGTAAGTTAGTTATGTCAGTTTGGGTAAGATAGGTTATGTAAGTTAGGTTAAGTTAGGTATTTTACTTTAAGTTAGGTTACGTTAAGTTAGGTAGGGATAGGTTAGTTAAGTTAGGTTAAGTTAGGTAAGGTTAGGTCAGTTAAGTTAGGTTAGGTTAGGTTAATTAGGTTAGGTTGGGTTATTTTAGGTTAAGTTAGGTTAGGTTGGATTAAGTTAGGTTAGGTTGGGTAAGTTAGGTTAGGTTAGGTTAAGCAAGTTAGGTTAGGTTAGTTAAGTTAGGATAGGTAAGTTATGTTAAGTTAGGTTAGGTAAGTTAGGTTAGGTTAAGTTAGATTAGGTTGGGTTATTTTAGGTTAAGTTAGGTTAAGTTATGTTAGTTAAGTTAGGATAGGTAAGTTAGGTTATGTTAGTTAAGTTAGGATAGGTAAGATGGGTAAGGTAAGTTAGGTTAGGTTAGGTAAGGTAAATAAGGATAGGTAAGGTAAGGTGTGGTAAGTTAGGCTAGGTAAGATAAGGTTAGTTAGGATAGGTTAGGTAAGTTAGGTTAGAATACGTTAGGTTAGGTAGGTTATGCAAGTTAGGTTAGGTTAGGTTAGGTTATGCAAGTTAAGTTAGTTAGGTTAGTTAAGTTAGGATAGGTAAGTTAGGGTAAGTTAGGTTAAGGGAGGTAATTTATGTTAAGTTAGGATAGGTAAGTTAGGTAAGGTAAGGTAAGGTAAGGTAGGTTAGGTTAGGTAAGTTAGGTTAGGCAAGTTAGGTTAGGTTAGGTTATGTAAGTTAGGTTAGGTTAGTTACGTTAGGATAGGTAGGTTAGGTAAGGTAGGTTAGCTTAGGTTATGTAAGTTAGGTTAGGGTATGTAAGTTAGGTAAGTAACATTAGGTGGGGATGATAGGTTAGGTAGGTTTATGCAGTGTTGTTCAGAGAACAGTTTTAAGGTAAAGTGACTAAAGGAAATATATTTTAACAGAAATGCAAGTTTGATATGAAAAGTTGAACTATTTATATTTTGGAGAGAAATTTTATGACTGAAGATGTCTTAGAGAACAACATTGGTGTCTTAGAGAACAACTTTGATGACTGAGAATAACTTTTAATAGCTCTGAGAATAACTTTGATGACTCTGAGAATACCTTTGATGACTCTGAGAATAACTTTGATGACTCTGAGATACCTTTGATGACATTGAGAATAACTTTGATGTCTTAGAATTTGTTACTTTTGATGACACTGAGAAAGACTTTGACATCTTAGAGAACAACTTTTGATGACTTAGAGAATAACTTTAATGAACGAAAGTGAGTTAGAGCTCACCATTGATGACTCTGAGAATACCTTTGAGGACTCTGAGAATATCTTTGATGACTCTGAGAATACCTTTGATGACTCTAAGAATACCTTTTGATAACATAGAGAATAACTTTATTCTTAGATAATAACTTTAGATGACTCTGAAAATAACTTTTTGGTAGCTCTGGGAATAACTTTGATGACTCTGATGTCTTAGAGAATAACTTTGATGTCTCTGAGAATAACTTAGATGTCACTGAGAATAACTTTTATGGATGAAGATGTCTGAGAATAACTTTTGATAGCTCTGAGATTAACTTTTGTGGACATGAGTAGTATTTTGATTATGTCTTTGATGTATTGAAGAGTAACTTTGATGTCTCGAAGATATCTTACAGAACAACTTTGATGACCGAGATTAACTTTTGAGTACGTGAAAATACCTTTTTGATGACTTTGAGAATAACTTTTGATAGCTCTGAGAATAACTTTTATGTCTTAGATAATAACTTTAGGTGTCTCTGAGAATAACTTTGATGATCGAAGATTGTAACGCCGGGAGAGTACAGCCATGACTCACCATGGGAACCTCCGGGTAAGAAGCCTGTAACCTCAGATTCAGCTAGAGTTAATTGAAATATTAATGATACATTTTGATTGCTCTTTTTCGTACGTCATGGGCTGCTGATGCCCTGATGTGCTGACCAAGTTGGCTGAATCAGCTGGGAACAGGTCCACCCCAGACGTTCCCACAACAGGGTAAAACGCCCCCCCCCCTTCTGATTCAATTGTAAAACCCTCTATGATGGTACCACTATATACAAAATTAAAAATTAAAAATTAAAAATATAAACATATTAATGTAACCCTGCCATATAGCACCGGAACCAAAGGTACCCTTCCAACAAGAGATGCTACACAGGATTAAAAGACGTTGCCACCATCTGCCTTATCCATTTAATATATCAAGCAACGAGGCAAGAACATTGCTTGACTTGGAGAGAGTACTCTTTCTTTAACTGGCAATATTTATGGGACGGTTGTTAGCCAATTATATTAGAAGCTACGGGGATTCAACAATTGATGCAGGTGGGAAGTTTAACATGAGTTTATTGAGAACAAATTATGTAATTCACTACTTATAAAATCCTACTTTAACACTGGCAATTGTTACGGATCCAGACATGGTAATATATCAAAGATCACACATATTACATTAATTTAAGACCACTCTCTGCCTCTCAGTCAGCCGGATTCACTCTGTCTCCTGGGGCTTGCCCTGATGACCTGCAGCCTGACCTGCAGCCTCACACACTCTCCGACACTCCAGCACTGTCTCTCTAACTATCATACAGGGGTGTGTATACAATTGAATCAGAAGGGGGGGGGGGCGTTTTATCCTGTTGTGGGAACCGTCTGGTGTGGACCTGTTCCCAGCTGAATCAGCCAACTTGGTCAGCACATCAGGGCATCAGCTGCCCATGATGTACGAAAAAGCAATCAAAATGTATCATTAATATTTCAATTAACTCTAGCTTAATCTGAGGTTACAGCTTCTTACCCAGAGGTTCCCACGGTGAGTCATGGCTGTACTCTCCCAGTGTTACAAGATGTCTTAGAAAGCTTCTCTGATGAGGTTACTTAGAGAATAACATTTGATGACTGAGATTAACTTTTTGATGACTCTGAGAATAACTTTTGAGGACGCGAGTAAATTTTGGAGTGTTTGAGAGTGTCTTTGATATCTCAAAGAGGTGTCCTTGATGTTCATCGAAGAGTGTCTTTGACTATTTTTCTTATTCCATGGAGTATACTGTTACTTACGAAAGTGATGAAAGAAGTTGACCGTTTGACTATTTTTAGTTGAGGAATGACATGAAAAATATGATGACAGTGACTATTTTTGTGCTCCACAAAGTATAATGTCAGTTAAGAACA
>WNGS01168472.1:52066-72573 GCA_020271785.1 Procambarus virginalis | reverse complement strand
CCATTTTCTCACGATCTTCTCCATCACCTTGTAGGTTATACAAGTTATGGACATCGGCCTGTGTTTAGGACCTCTTACCTATCCTCCCTTTTTGTATAGAGGGACTTTGATAGCTGTCTTTCAACTTCTGATAGGTCTCCTGTTTTCCAGTGACTTGTTATACACCATAGATAAGTTACACACAAAGTGCTTCTGCCTCTCTTTTAGCATCCATTGTGAGAGTCCATCAGGTCCAACAGTCTTAGTCACATCTAAATGGAACAGATACCTTCTGACCTCCTCTTTGTAATATCAATATCTTCCAAGGCTGTTTGGTTTGTCGCCATCCCTCTTAGTTCACGGACTTCTCATTGCTCTATTGTGAGGACTTCCTGGAAACTTTTGTTGAGTTCTTCACACACCTCTGTATCATGGACTGTGTACCTCCTATCCTCTTCCTTTTTCAGTTTCATCACCTTTCTTTCACTGTTGTTTTCCTCCTGACGTGGCTGTATAACAGTTTTGGTTGGGTCTTTTTTTTGTATGCTATGTCATTTGAAGCTGCCTTTCTGCATATCTCCTCACACTAAGGTACCCATTTCTGGCCTCTAATACCTCTCTCTGCTCCTGGTGTCCTGTGATTCTGGTTTCTCCATGCTTGTGTTAGCTGCCTTGCCTCCTTACATGTCTAATTGAACCACGGATTCTTTTTTGCTTTTCGTTTTTTTTTCTTTCTGGGCCGGATAAACCTGTTTTCTGTCTCCTGACACTTCTGGGTGATGTAATCCATCATGCATTGTAAGACTTTCCACTGAAACTCTGTCTTCCCATGGTATTCCTATTAGAAATTTTCTAATCTCATCATAGTTTTCCCTTCGGTATTCCAGTCTTTTACTTTTCTTTGGATGGGTTGTTCCTACTTCCATCAGATTTAGGACACTGTGGGCTCCTCATTCGTAACCGAGGTTCTGATTTGACTTCCATTATGTCTGACTAGTTCAGGGTGAATATCAGATCAAGTCTGGCTGGTTCATAATTTCTTCTCATTTCTGTGGGACTCTTGACATGTTGGTATAAGAAAATGTTTTATCGCCACGTCTAATAACTTAGCTTTCCATGTTTCTGTCCCTCGGTGTGGATCCCTATTTTTCCAGTGTATCTTTCCATGGTTTAAGTCACCCATACTATTCAGTTAGCTTTCATCTTTAGGCAGTTGAAACTGCTTTCCTCTGTTCTCTGTTTCCTTTTTTTCAAGTTCGCTTGTCTTATTCATAATCCCATCTATGTATGTGTCGGGTGCTTCTTCGCCTGTGTATGCATATTTATGCGACTATGTATACGCTGTCCCAATTCATTCAATCAATCATCAATAGAATACAGAACTGTGTTTCGCAGTGGTCCCATCTCAGATGTGTCTGACGACTTCAGGATGTGACCCAGCAACCGTCCTCCTATTAACACGTCGCATTTCATGCATAATTCATAAGAACAAAAACTGTCGTACTAGAAAAAAGGGGCCTGGTCGCGTAACTGACAATGTCCCTTTTTTGTTATGGGTCCTCTGGTAGGTTAGGATAAGGCACTTTAGTACGACAGTTTCTTGACGTTGGGAACTATCGTGACAACGGGCTGGATAAAGAAGGAGGTAACACTGCTTGAGGGGGGGGGGGGGGTAAAATATAAGCAAAAATATCTCAAGAAATTGTTGTTAAGGAGAAGAGTGACCAAAATGTATATTGAAAATCGGGTGCTTTTGATTATATTTGCGAGGCCAAATGGGGGACCACGATATGGAGCGGCAGGTGTTTATTGATGTGTCAGGCCAAGATCCGTGCCCCTTCAGCAAGTCACGTGAGTCAGGTGTGTATCGTGTTAATTATTGGCTCTTGACACTACCAGCGATCTAGAGCCAGGTATGTAGGGTGTTTTTGTTGGATCTGACACTACCGGCGTCCTAGAACCAGGTGTCCACGGTGGTAATGTTGGTTCTTGACACTACCAGCGTCCTAGAGCCAGGTGTGCAGTGTTAATGTTGGTTCTTGACTAGCAGCGTCTCAGAGCCAGGTGTGTAGTGTTAATGTTGGCTCTTGACTATACCTTTCTGACTCTCGTCAACAATACTTTGTAGAGAGAACCACCTTCCTATCACACGCTGTACACCAGACACCTTCACACATATTAAACACCTGACTCCTTCACACCATCACCTGACACACCTTCACACACATGCTGAACACCTGACTCCTCCACACATGATGAAGACTTGAACTCCTTGACAATGCCGAATACCTGACTCATTCACACATGCTGAAAACCTGACTACTTCACATATGCTGAAGACCTGACTCCTTCACACATGCTGAAGAAGTGACTCCTTCACACGTGCTGAACACGAACTCGAACCAAAAAAATATCAATCAGAGGTCACTTATAAAAGTGAGCAAAATATAGGATCATTGATGAGAGTTGCAGTTCTAGTGCTCAAGAGAGTCACCACGAAGATGTTCAGGTAGAATTATTCTGTGCCTTGTTGTAAGTGGCGAAAGATAACTTCAGTATTTGCTTGACTTTGGAAGTGAAACTCTGTTAACATAACGAACCCTTGTTCAATAGTATTAATTTTTGTAATAAATTTGCGTCAAGCATACACGTTTTCTATTAAACCCTTTTCCCCCATACTACTCTCACAATAACTTGTTCAATCTCCCTTATTCCCTTAATTATTATTAACACATCTGAAGGGTAGAGGTGCCCAGAGCCCTCATCCTATAAATTCAATGTATTGATCCTTGAACCTTTTTAGCGACCTTTATTGGGCAGGACGACGCCTGACTACAAGATTTCGATGTCATAGTGGAAGATGTGGCCACAAGTGCTACCTTCGTTTACGCCAACTTATTCATTAAAAAGCTGTACAGTTCTAAAGAAATGTCAAAATACAATCACTAATCCTCGTGTTCAAATGGACAGTCTTTTCCGAGGAGTTAGTGCTGGACACAGCACAATAACTGCAACAAGAATGGTTGTTTCTGAATCGTCTCTTTACATCACTGAAGATAAAGAAGTCACTAATGTGATATATAGCAGTGAGAAAATCGATTGGCGCAGTGATGTGACTTGAGCCATCTGTGAGGGTACGCCCAGCCACGTTCCTCGCCCAGGGTGTGCAGTTGGGAGTACCCTGGACAGAGAGGTGACTGGAGCCAGTGGCCTGGGTACTCCAAGGCGTGTACTTCACCCGGGGTGCACAACTGGGAGTTTACGGGCTCGCCATAGCCCGTGCTACTGGAACTTCTTGTTCTGAGTAGCTGAATCTAGACTAACAACAGTTGGGAGTACCCTGGACAGTGAGGTAACTGGAGCAAGCGGTTAGGGTACTCCCAGATGCGTACCTCAGCCGCGTTGTGCAGGTGAGCAGTGAAGTGACTAGAAGCAACGGTCAGAGTACTCCTACCTGGGTACTCCCTGGTTGCTGGTTCAGTATACTCCCATCCGCGTACCTCACCCGGGGTGTGCAGCTGGGAGTACCTTGGCCGCTGGTTCAAGTTACTTCATTCCATACTATTGACCATGTAAATATCTGCATAGATTTAATGCCTAAAAATTTCAAACTTATGCAGGAATTGCGTGCAGAAGTGAGAGGCGGAGCTTTAATCTGCACTCATCATCTCAGATTACTGTGAGATACACATGTTGACGCCATGACTCCCTGGCGCCTGTACTCACCTAGTTGTACTCACCTTGTTGTGCTTGCGGGGGTTGAGCTCTGGCTCTTTGGTGCCGCCTCTCAACCATCAACCAACAGGTGTACAGGTTCCTGAGCCTATTTGACTCTATCCTACACAGGTGTTCCTGTGTAGGAACACCTGAGTAACAAATCTTCTTTATTTATTAGTTCTTCTTTATTAGGTATTTTTGAACATCATCGTATTAATTTTGTATTCATTTTTACGAAAATCGATGATTATATAGATAATAATTTTATATTGAAGACCTGACTCCTTCACACATGCTGAATACCTGACTCTTTCACACATGTAAAAGACCTGACTCCATCACACACGCTCAATACCTGATTTCTTCAACCACGCGCAAGGTTGATTTCTTCAACCTAACTCATTCACATGCTGATGACTTGACTCATACACACATGTTGAAGACCTGACTCCTTCACATTCGCTGAAGGCATGACTCCTTCACCTACGTGCAAGACCTGACTCCTTCACGTATGCTGAATACCTGACTCCTTCACACATGCTGAAGACCTAACTCCTTCACGTATGCTGAATACCTGACTCCTTCACACATGCTGAAGACCTAACTCCTTCACACATGCTGAAGACCTGACTCTGTCACATACACACTGAACACCTGATTCGAACCAAAAAAATATCACTCAGAGGTCACTTGTAAAAGTGAGCAAAATATAGGATCATTGATGAGAGTTGCAGTTCTAATGCTCAAGACTCATCACGAGGATGTTCAGGTAGAATCATTCTGTTTATTGTTGCAAGTGGCGGCAGACAACTTCCTTATTTGCTTGGTTTTGGAAGTGAGACTCTGTTAACATAATGATCCCTTGTGCAATGGTGTTAATTTGTTGTAATAAATTTGTTTCAAGTAATACGCGTTTTCAATTAAACCCTTTTCCCCCATACTATTCTCACAATTAACTTGTTCGATTCTCTTATTCCCTTAATTATTATTAGCACATCTGAAGGGTAGAGGTGCCCCAGAGCCTCCATCCTATAAATTCAATGTATTGAACCCTATCGCTCTACGCTCTCTAGCAACCTTTATTGGACAGGACGACGCCTGACTACAAGATTTCGATGTCGTAGTGGAAGATGTGGCCACATGTGCTGCCTTCATTTACGCCAACTTATTCATTAAAAACAGCTGTTTCGTCCTATATAAATTTCAAAATACAGTCACTAACCCTCGTGTACGAACTGCTGGCGGCCGTGGAGTGAAGACGTCTTGCCGACCCTCCGCGGCTGTTGGGGTTGTTTGCCATTTTGGTCGCTTGGTGGTGTGGGCGTCTCTACCCCTCCCCCCCAGTTTGCGTTGCTGCTCGGCTGCGTGTTGACGTGGCAAGTTTGACATGGGAGGCTTCCCGCCGTTGTGCGTGTGAATTCCGTGGGCTTGGAGTTCACTAGTCGGGCTGGTTACTCAGACGTGGAGCTGGTTATGTGTGACATGCTTCGTGTCCTGGAGGAGGCTGTCTTTGGTATTGAGCTTGTTACTGCCCAGCGGGTTGTTCTCAAGTTCGTGGGGGAGGAGGAGTACCGTGACTTCCTCCGTCGGTACAAGGGGCGTACGTTGTCGTTGCCGGGTGATGCTCGGCTCTGTGGCGATCTCGGATCGTAGTGGTGCCCTGACTTATGTCAGCATCCATGGTACGCCCCTGGAGTTTCCTGGCGACCTCCTACGGCGCTACTTCGGGAGATTTGGTACTGTCGTCAGCGTGCGGGTGAACACGCTCTCCTCGGGCCGGTATGCTGGAAGGCGAACGAACATTCGCACCTTTGGAATGCGCCTGCGGTCGGATATCAAACTGTTCTCTTAAAAAGAACGTCGCTTTTGGCCGTTTGTCCGTATGGCCGAATTTGGACGTAATTTGAAAATAAAAAAATATGAAAATAAATTTGGGATTTTTTTTTCAACAACAGTAAGTTAAGGGTCCTCTGATAGGTTAGGTGGGCAGGAAATTCTCATAAAGTTTCAAAACGTTATGAAAAACGTTAATTTAAAGTGTCCTCTCATAACCTCTGCGCGTACGCCGGACGACTCAAATAGAAAACGGAACAGAACGTCACTTTTGTGAGTCGATTTCATTTCGAATTACGTCCAAATTTGGCCATATCGCGCATATGAGTCAAAAGTGACGTTCTTTTTAAGAGGACGGGTTGCGGATATACCTTCTTCTGTCCGGCTTATGGGATACTACGTCCGGGTGTATTATGCCCGGCAGCCTCGTACCTGTTTCCAGCGTGGCCTGTTGGGGCATCAGGCTGCAGGGTGCTCTGCTACCCCAGCTGCTCCTGTCAACTTGTTCCGAGAAGAGGATTTCCCGCCGCTCCCGCTGGAGGCTGCCTCTGGAGATGTGGAGGTGCGCGTCCCGTTCTCTACTGCAGCTCCCCCGGCGACGCCTGATGTTCCTCCGGTTGTTGCCGACCCTCCTCCGGGTATTGCGGTACCGTCGGTTGGTCTGCCTGATCCTGTCCCTGTCCTCGCTGCTCCTGTGGGCCTTCCTGGTGCTCCCTGTGTGGCGTTGCCGTCTTCTCCCTCGTCTTCGGATGCTGCGCCTGGCCCTGTGTCCGTGTCTCGGGTCCCGGATGTGCTGGGTGCTAGGGTGGCTGCGGAGCCTCCTGCGGTGTGTGTCCCGGTTCCCCCTGTGGTGGAGGCTGCTGCCGTTCTGTCTCGGGCGTCGGTTCGTCCAGCTCGTGGTGCCCGTGTTTCTGGGTTCGCTTCCGGCCCTGACGATATCCGGCCGGTGCCCAAACGTTCCCGGCGTTCGTCTTCTGCCTGGGCCGATGTTGGTGACTTCAGTGACTGTGAGTCTTCGGGTGTTGCCGGTGTCGATACGGATACGTCCATGTCTCCACAGCTAGTGGTGGCGGAGGTCCATGTGCCTGCCTGTGCTGGTGCCTGTGTCTCGGACGTGCCTTCGGTTCTTTCTCCGCCAGGGGTCTCTCCGCAGTGGGGGTTGGTGGCTTCCGCTGCCAGGGATGGTGTGGACTCTGGTGCTGGGTGTGGCCTGGTAGTGAAGTTACGGAGGGATGCGCGCCGTCCGGATTCCCTGCTGTCGTCTGGTGGTGTGCCTGGAGCCACGGGTGCCCCTGTGGTGGTGCCCTGTGGCCCGTTCGCTCCTGTGAGGATGCGAGTTGGGGTCCTGGAGGACGTGTTGCCGGCGTCTGTGATGCCGCCGAGTCACTGGACGGAGATTGCCGAGTTACAGCTGTTTGACGGGCCTGAGAACTTTCAAGGTGGGCAGGTTCCCTTCCTGTCGAGCCGGGTGGCGACTTCTCGCCTCGTGGGTTCTACCATTTGGGTCCCCTGCTTGCGGGTGTTTGTTGCCCCGGTTCCGGATGTTATGGAGTCCCCGGTGGGTGGACGTGACCCTTGGCGGTGGGTACTCTGGGAAGCATTCAATGTACGGTTCCCGCGGGCCCGGTTCCCAGTCAAGTATGTACCCTGATTTCCTGTGTATTTGCTCTGTGAAATGCTGTGTGCCTCTCTGGCTGCTTGTTTTCCCAGTTTTATTTTGTGCTTGTGCCTCTCCCTTTGTACGTTTCCTTGCCGTGTGGCGTCTTAGTTTCTAGTGCTTGGCGTCTCTCGTTTCGCGTTTTGGTTTGGCGTTTCGCCTTTCCTGGCTTCGCGTTTCACCCTTACCGGGTACGCCGGGGCGCATCCGAACCCACGATCGTCATCGCCCCTAACTCAACAACAACAACAACCCTCGTGTACAAGCGGACAGTATTTTTCGAGTAGTTAGTGCTGGAGAGAGCACAATAACCTCCACAAGAATGGTTGTTTCTGAATCGTCTTTTTACATCACTGAAGATTAACAGTCACTAATGTGATAAATAACTGTGAGAAAATCGATTGGCGCAGTGAGGTGACTGGAGCCATCGGTGAGGGAACTCCCTGCTACGTACCTCACCGGGGTGTGCAGCTGGGAGTACCCTGGGCAGTGAGGTGAGTGGAGCCAGCGGTGAGGGAACTCCCAGCTGCGTACCTCACCGGGGTGTGCAGCTGGGAGTACCCTGGGCAGTGAGGTGAGTGGAGCCATCGGTGAGGGAACTCCCTGCTACGTACCTCACCGGGGTGTGCAGCTGGGAGTACCCTGGGCAGTGAGGTGAGTGGAGCCAGCGGTGAGGGAACTCCCAGCTGCGTACCTCACCGGGTGTGCAGCTGGGGGTACCCTGGGCAGTGAGGTGAGTGGAGCCAGCGGTGAGGGAACTCCCAGCCGCGTACCTCACCCGGGGTGTGCACTCATCATCTCAGATTACTGTGAGATACACATGTTGACGCCATGACACTCTGGCGCCTGTGTAGGAACACCTCAGTCACTCACATAATCTTCTTTATTTTGTCATTTTTCTTCTTTAGGTATTTTATATCTTTAATGTTTTTATTAATTTGTATTAAAGTTTTTATTAATTAAAATCAATGATTATAAAGATGATAATTTCACACTGAAAATCTGACTCCTTCACACTTGCTGAATACCTGACTCTTTCATGCATGCTGAATACCTGACTCCTCCGCACATGATGAAGACCTAATTCATTCACACATGTTGAAGACCTGACTCCCTCACACACGCTGTAGACCTGACTTTTTCCACACATGTTGAAGACCTGACTCATTCAAACACGCTGAATACTTGACTTATTAACACACGCTGAAGACCTGACTACTTTACAAACGCTGAATATCAGACTCATTCACACATGATGAAGACCTGACTCATTCATACATGAAGAAGACATGACTCATTCACGTGGCGAAGACCTGACTCATTCACACAATATGTATACCTGATTCCTTCACACGCACCGATGAACTGACTAAATTACACATGTTGACGACCTGACTCAGTCACACACGTTGAAGACCTGACTCATTCGCACATGTCGAAGATCTGACTCTCTCACATATGTCGAAAACCTGACTCCTTCACACAAGCTGAAGACCTGACTCCTTCACACACACACACAGAAAACCTGACTCCTTCACTCAAGCTGAAGACATGACTCCTTCACACACACACAGAAGACCTGACTCCTTCACACATGCTGTGACCTGACTCAATCATCATTTGCATGAATTGTTTGCAGAGCAATCCGTTCTCCCAGTAAATCCATTAGAACGAGACATCACCCCCACCCATACCACCTTAGATAATTTTCATGGATATTTGTGATGGTCTGAAAGCATATTTTGATTCCAATAATAAACTTCTTATTATTTGGGAAGTGAACCTTTGTCCTAGACAATTATCAAATTGTAACTTTATTGTATTTTATAGCATTGGTTTAAAATTCTAAAAGTATATGCTGAACTCATTTTTATTTTAAACGGTCTGAAGAATTAGCTATCCTATTAATGCAATTCTAGGAGACATTCAGATAGATTTTAATTTAATATTTCACATGTTTGAGAAAAACACACTGTATTAACATCATTAAACGTAATGAGACCTAACCTAAACTAGCCTTAACCCAACGTAAACTTAACCTAACCAAACTATGATAGCAGTAATTAGGTAGTAGTTATGAAGTGATTACCTGCAAGGGATCTCCCCGAGGACAAGTTAAAATAAAGTAAGCTTGTCCGAACACTTCATCTCAAGACACACTCATTCACTAAACAATTGCTAAAGGACACGTAATTATGTCCTTGTTGCGTCTATAGATAAACTGAATCTGTGTCACGTTAACAAACAATTACTGAGATATAACATTCCCTAACGATGGATTAACAACAGTGTAGAGTGACGTGAGAGGACAACGTCGTCACTCTCTGACCAATTCTCTTCACCACCATCAAGATAAACTCTCTTTCTTTAATCCTAATAATAATAGTAGTCTACGCTCAAGATAGGAGGTATAGTAGAGACTTGATTAAATAGAAATACAGATGATTAAAGATGGTTAAGATGCTGGTTTAAAGTCCACTATTAAATTGCAGAGAAAAATAAATAAATAATTTAGAATTAATAGTGTTAGAATTGATAACTGGATTTTAAAGTTCATCTAAATTATAACAAATTCCTTTAGAGATAATAAAAATAATCAATGTCTTATGGTTGACCTTTACTTCAATAATTAACTGTTACACTCCAAATGATGTGAGAATTTTCGCAGCTAGTTCATGAGCAGCAATCAACTCTTGTGACGTTTTAAACAGTCCCTAAACCACACGCAGAGGCTAGCACCAGACCGCCCGATCACCGACTCCATCATGGGACCACAACTAAGCCTATTAGCCTCGTTTTGTGAATTTTAGACTAAAGTAAGAATTATCTTTAACAATTAAGGTAAATTTTGGGACGATTAAGGTGACAAATTCTACACACAACACCTCCGGATAACTCAACAATCAGCCCATAAAGTCACATCATCAGTTAAACTCCTCCAGACTCACCAAGTCTGGCCCTCCAGACTCACCAAGTCTGGCCCTCCAGACTCACCAAGTCTGGCCCTCCAGACTCACCAAGTCTGGCCCTCCAGACTCACCAAGTCTGGCCCTCCAGACTCACCAAGTCTGGCCCTCCAGACTCATCAACAGGCAAGTCCTACAAACACATATCAAGTCGGGTCCTCCCCAAACACATCAAGTCCGATCCTCCAGACACATCAACAGGCAGGTCCAACTCACACATCAACAATCAGACCCTCCACACGCATCAAGTCTTGTCAGACACATCAACATGTTGACCTTACAGGCATAGCAATAGACAGTTGCTCGAGACACATCAACAGTCAGGCCCTCTTGGCATATTACCAGCCAAACCCTCCAGACACATCAACAATAAATCCCTCTGCACACGCCAATAGGCAGGCCCTACAGACACATTAATTAATTTAACAGGCAGTTATTGTACTTCCTGCAGTGAGGCAGGATAGTTGGTATGGCGACCAGCTCTCAGCCCCATAGGCCAATCTCTGCTCCTCACATATTAAATCATCTCCATTCCATAGAAAAGACAATTCCCAACTACTGTCTCTATCTCAGACGTGGACACTAACAGAATCCTCAGGCATTTACAGCTCCACCTGTGCATATGTAGGTGAGTGGAATGTTATATAAGCTTAATTCCTAACCATCTTCGTGCGTGTAGTAAACTGCCCCCAGTGAGCAAATATCTCCGTGAACATTAAGATCTCCTCCACCTGCTCACAAGTCTGCTGTGCCAGAAGTAGGTATATATATATATATTATTTGTATTATTAACAACACGCAGCCCTCTCCATCATAACAACACGCAGGCCTCTCCATCACAACAACACGCAGGCCTCTCCATCACAACAACACGCAGGACTCTCCATCATAACAACACGCAGGCCTCTCCATCACAACAACACGCAGGCCTCTCCATCACAACAACATGCAGGCCTCTCCATCACAACAACACGCAGGACTCTCCATCACAACAACACGCAGGACTCTCCATCACAACAACACGCAGGACTCTCCATCACAACAACATGCAGGCCTCTCCATCACAACACATGCAGCCTCTCCATCACAACAACACGCAGGCCTCTCCATCACAACAACACGCAGCCCTCTCCATCACAACAACACGCAGCCCTCTCCATCATAACAACATGCAGGCCTCTCCATCACAACAACACGCAGGCCTCTCCATCATAACAACACGCAGCCCTCTCCATCACAACAACACGCAGCCCTCTCCATCACAACAACACGCAGCCCTCTCCATCATAACAACACGCAGGCCTCTCCATCACAACAACACGCAGCCCTCTCCATCACAACAACACGCAGCCCTCTCCATCATAACAACATGCAGGCCACTCCATCACAACAACACGCAGGCCTCTCCATCACAACAACATGCAGGCCTCTCCATCACAACAACACGCAGGACTCTCCATCACAACAACACGCAGGACTCTCCATCACAACAACAAGCAGGACTCTCCATCACAACAACACGCAGGACTCTCCATCACAACAACATGCAGGCCTCTCCATCACAACAACATGCAGGCCTCTCCATCACAACAACACGCAGGCCTCTCCATCACAACAACACGCAGCCCTCTCCATCACAACAACACGCAGCCCTCTCCATCATAACAACATGCAGGCCTCTCCATCACAACAACACGCAGGCCTCTCCATCATAACAACACGCAGCCCTCTCCATCACAACAACACGCAGCCCTCTCCATCACAACAACACGCAGGACTCTCCATCATAACAACATGCAGGACTCTCCATCATAACAACATACAGCCCTCTCCATCACAACAACACGCAGGACTCTCCATCACAACAACACGCACGACTCTCCATCATAACAACATGCAGGACTCTCCATCATAACAACATGCAGCCCTCTCCATCACAACAACACGCAGGACTCTCCATCACAACAACACGCAGGACTCTCCATCACAACAACACGCAGGACTCTCCATCACAACAACATGCAGCCCTCTCCATCACAACAACATGCAGGTCTCTCCATCGCAACAACACGCAGGACTCTCCATCATAACAACATGCAGGACTCTCCATCATAACAACATGCAGGACTCTCCATCACAACAACACGCAGGACTCTCCATCATAACAACACACAGGTAGGCTAACCCGTCCCATCAATAGTCAGTGGTGTCATCAGCAGGTTGGCCCATCAATATGTCATGTTATTGTCAGTTTAATGTAAGGATCTCATCTTGAGATGATTTCGGGGCTTTTTTAGTGTCCCCGCGGCCCGGTCCTCGACCAGGCCTCCACCCCAGGAAGCAGCCTGTGACAGCTGACTAACACCCAGGTACCTATTTTACTGCTAGGTAACAGGGGATAGGGTGAAAGAAACTCTGCCCATTGTTTCTCGCCGGCGCCTGGGATCGAACCCAGGACCACAGGATCACAAGTCCAGCGTGCTGTCCGCTCGGCCGACCGGCTCCCAGTAGGATGGTAGGTAGGATGCCACCTACCTTAAAAAGACAGAAAAGTGGGAGGGGTAAAAAGATGTTGACACCTACCTTTACATTGCACAACTGTATCAGGGTAAAGAGACGGTGCCACGTACCTTTGCATGACACTACAGTGTCAGGATAAAGTGATAGTGAAAACTTGCCCCACATAACAAGGTAGTGTGAAGACATAATGATGGTTATACTTACCCTCTTCAGCATCACCATGAGTTTGATGCTCTTGCCTCCTTCTTGCCCCTGCGCGGCCATCCTGTTGTCAGTCCTTGACTCCTACAGGTGATGTTTAATGTCTACCTGTCCCTTGCTTCCTCTTCTGAGTCTTACAGGTAGTGTTAAACCTTCACCTGTCCCGTGCTTCCTGTCATGGAGTCTTACAGGTAGTGCTTAATGTCCACCTGTCCTGTGGAGTCCTACAGGTAATGATTAACCTACATTGGTCGTGGTCATTCAGTCCTAGGGTCCGACAGGTAATGTGCAGGTTCCAAAGATCAAGGCTTACTAAGTCAACACTACTCGGGTCTGGCTCATGTACAGCAATGGAGCCAGAGTTCAACTAAACGGAAACGTAACCTGAGCGGTGTTCCCGTTATTCGAATATATAGCAAGAACGACTGACACTAATGTTAATCCAATATTGGCCACACAACAAACTTTATATATTATTGGAAGGGAAGATAGCCCGACAGGTGAAGAGTGGCGAAAAAAGGAGTCTTTACCAGATCTGAATATCTTCCTATTCGCATTAACCTCATCCACTAGTTATTTTGTCTTCTCTTATCGAAAATTAACGCACTCTGTAACAACAATGATTAGTAAGTTCTGTTCTTCTAAAACAGATGATCAACCATCTTTTAAGTAAAATCACTTAATATGCCTTGAAGTTAGAATACAAACCCCCCACACTTTGTGTATGTGTGAGATTTATGTAAAGAAATTACACGTCTTTCGGCCTCTCCTGAGTGCTTTGTCAAGGTCTAAGTATATAGTTAGGACGGACTTACATATCAACGTGATTGGACGTTGAGATGTAAGTCTCATCCTAAAAACACACTCAGACCTTGACAAAGCACTCAGGAGAGTGCGAAAGACTTGGTGTAACTTCTTTTCATAAATTTCACAAATCCACAAGTGTGGGTTTTTATCCAATGTTATTATGACTCTGAGTAGACATTACCATTTCTTATGTCTTTATGTTTCCATCACAGGTAATATCAATTTCTTCAGTCACTACTTATTATAATTTTTTCATATTAACTCATACAATATTGTTCTACTGCCAAGGCAATGAAGAAATGCTATCAAACACCACAAAATAAAAACGAGTTAAATGTTTTTTTTACGAACATTAGAAAAGTATTTTACATCATCAGCACCTTTCATCAGTCTCAAACATAATTATATACACATCTCACATCACACCCGGTGGTCTCTCTTCAACCATACCAGCACCAGCCTCACTCAAACATCCCACCCAGAAGACCCAACCTTTCCTCTTAAAAATAACGTCGCTTTTGGCCGTTTACCAGTATACCGAAAGTGGATTTAATTTGAAAATGAAAAAAATGAAAATAAATTTGAGATTTTTTCAACAACAGTACGTTAAGGGTCCTCTGGTAGGTTAGGTGGACAGGAAATTCTCATAAAGATTCAAAACGTTATGAAAAACGTTAATTGAAAGTTTCTCTCTCCTAACCTTTCCGAGTAAGCCGGACGACTCAAATAGAAAACAAGAGAGTACGTCACTTTTGTGAGTCGATTTCATTTCAAATTACGTCCAAATTTGGCCATAGCGTGCATACCAGCCAAAAGCGACGTTATTTTTAAGCGGACTGGTTGCTCCTGAACAACACCAGCACCAGCAACACTCAAACATCACACCCGGAGATCTCTCATCAACCACACCAGCACCAGCCTCACTCAAACATCAAACGTCTTGTGTCACAAACATCTTACATCTTATCAATCGAACAAGAGAGTCTCTGTTACCCACTATTTGACTTTTTTATCAACCATCGTTAAAGGGATGTCCCAAAATCACACATGTTGTCTCAAAAACATCACGTGTTGTCTCAAAAACATCACGTGTTGTCTCAAAAACATCACGTGTTGTCTCAAAAACATCACGTGTTGTCTCAAAAACATCACGTGTTGTCTCAAAAACATCACGTGTTGTCTCAAAAACATCACAAGTGTTGTGTTAGAAACGTTACACTTGCTGTCTGCAGCTTCACACGTGTAGTCGCCTAAATATCATATATGCTGTATCCCACACAACACATGTCTTTTCTTCCAAACATCGCAAAAAGTATTTTCAAAACAGCGCACGTGATGTATCTGTAACATCACAAATTTGCTTATGAAACATCATATGTGTTGCCAAACATTCAATCGAAAACTTTATTCATCAATGGAGATACATTTATAACTGGGAAAGCTTACGTCAAAATTACAGTACTTTAATTACGTAAGACAATCACAATAACAGCTTAGCACGTAGACACTGTTATTATCAGAATCAGATTTTTTTTTTTTGGGGGGGGGAACAATTCATACAAATTTTAATGCTGGCCAGACTAAACTGAAGGATACCAATCTAAAGAAAAAATTTAATTTTAGCATAAAGTGAGGGATTTTAGCTAAGAGTTCGAATGGTGATATATTGTAAAAACTGAATATATCACAAAATCCGATGATGAGACAATTCGTAGTTGATTATTATTAACTAATCATACCATGAAGTATATATTTGCACATCCTCAGCATTGAACATCAATAGATTCTGGGCCTCTCATGGCTCAAAATCACTCCAAACACTTATATATAACATCTATCCGACTTCTGAAAGTTTTCTGCTTAACATCACCAAATATATCCTTCCCAATGCAAGAAATTTGGTCTCCAAAACATCTTCAATAATATCTCCCTGTCGACCTCATCGCTGACTCGAAATCATTGCATGTGTTCTCATCCAAACATCACACGTATTAGCTCTGACCCATCACACATGTGTTGTTCAAAATCTCATATATTTAATTTAAACATTACAGGTGTTATCTCCCTAACGTTTCAGTGTTTCTTTCCGAACATCGCAGTTGTTTTCATTCATCACAAAGTTGTCTCACAGACATACCAAAACGGTTTCCGTCCAAACAATAGCAATTTTGTCTCCCAAATATCGTTTACGATCAACCCTCCCAACTTTCACTTAAAATCGTTGTGTTTGATGCCTCCCGAACAGAACAAATGTTGTAACCCAGTAATAACCAGTATTGTTACCCAGTAATAACCAGTATTGTTACCCAGTAATAACCAGTATTGTTACCCAGTAATAACCAATATTGTTACCCAGTAATAACCAATGTTATCTTTCAGTAATAACCAATATTGTCACCCAGTAATCACCACTATTGTCTCCCAGTAATCACCAATATTGTCTCCCAGTAATCACCAATATTGTCTCCCAGTAATCACCAATATTGTCTCCCAGTAATCACCAATATTGTCTTCCAGTAATCACCAATATTGTCTCCCAGTAATCACCAATATTGTCTCCCAGTAATAACCAATATTGTCTCCCAGTAATCACCAATATTGTCTCCCAGTAATCACCAATATTGTCTCCCAGTAATCACCAATATTGTCTCCCAGTAATCACCAATATTGTCTCCCAGTAATCACCAATATTGTCACCCAGTAATCACCACTATTGTCTCCCAGTAATCACCAATATTGTCTCCCAGTAATCACCAATATTGTCTCCCAGTAATCACCAATATTGTCTCCCAGTAATCACCAATATTGTCTCCCAGTAATAACCAATATTGTCTCCCAGTAATCACCAATATTGTCTCCCAGTAATCACCAATATTGTCTCCCAGTAATCACCAATGTTGTCTCCCAGTAATCATCAATATTGTCTCCCAGTAATCACCAATATTGTCTCCCAGTAATAACCAATATTGTCTCCCAGTAATCACCAATATTGTCTCCCAGTAATCACCAATGTTGTCTCCCAGTAATCACCAATATTGTCTCCCAGTAATAACCAATATTGTCTCCCAGTAATCACCAATATTGTCTCCCAGTAATCACCAATATTGTCTCCCAGTAATCACCAATATTGTCTCCCAGTAATCACCAATATTGTCTCCCAGTAATCACCAATATTGTCTCCCAGTAATCACCAATGGTGTCACCCAGTAATCACAAATGCTGTCTCCCAGTAACAACACAAAGGTCTCTCCGTCATAACAATGGTATTTCATCAACCACACCACCACCAGCCTCACACAAACATCTACCGTCTTGTGTCACATACATCTTATATCTTTTCAATCGAACAAGACAGTCTCTATAACACACTGTTTGACTTTTTTATCAACCATCGTTAAAGGTATGTCCCAACATCATACGCGTTGTCTCAAAAACATTAAATGTTGTCTCATAAACATCACAAGTGTTGTGTCAGAAACGTCACACTTGTTGTCTGCAGCTTCACACGTGTAGTCGCCTAAATATCATATGTGCTGTATCCCACACAACACATGTCTTTTCTTCCAAACATCGCAAAAAGGTAATTTGAAAACAGCGCACGTGATGTATCTGAAACATCACATATTTGTTTATGTAACATCGTATGTGTTGCCAAGCATTCAAACATTTGTGTGCATATGTGTGTGTGTGTGCATATGTGTGTGTGTGTGTGTGTGTGCATATGTGTGTGTATGTGTGCATATGTGTGTGTGTGTGTGTGTGTGTGTGTGTGTGTGTGTGTGTGTGTGTGTGTGTGTGTGTGTGTGTGTGTGTGTGTGTGTGTGCATATGTGTGTGTGTGTGTGTGTGTGTGTGTGTGTGTGTGTGTGTGTGTGTGTGTGTGTGTGTGTGTGTGTGTGTGTGTGTGTGTGTGTGTGTGTGTGTGTGTGTGTGTGTGTGTGTGTGTGTGTTCACTAGTTGTCCTTGCGTTGGTTGAGCTCTAGCTCTTTGGTACCGCCACTCAACTTTCAATCAACTGGTGTACAGGTTCTTAAACCTACTGAGCTGTGTGTGTGTGTGTGTGTACTCACCTAGTTGAACTCACCTAGTTGAACTCACCTAGTTGCACTCACCTAGTTGTGCTTGCGGGGTTATGTTTTGGCTCTTTGGTCCCGCCTCTCAACTGTCAATCAACTAGTGTACAGATTCCTAAGCCTACTGGTCTCTATCATACCTTTACATGAACTGTGTATAGAGTCAGCCTCCACCATCACTTCCTAGTGCATTCCATTTGTTAACTACTCTGACACTGAAAAAATTCTTTCTAACGTCTCTGTGGCTCATCTTATTACTACGTTTCCACCTGTGTCCCCTTGTTCGTGTTCCACTAGTCCTGAAGAGTTTGTCTTTGTCCACCCTGTCAATTCTCCTGAGAATTTTGTAGGTGGTTATCATGTCTCCCCTTACTCTTCTGTTTTCCAGGGACGTGAGGTTCAGCTCCTTTAACCTTTCCTCGTAGCTCATACCTCTCAGTTTCGGGACGAGTCTGTGACGTCTGGTGGCCATACCTCTGAATCTCTGCTAACTTTGTCTTGTGTTTAATAGTATGGACTCAGGCTGGAGCTGCAGTCTTCCTGACGGAATGGTGGACATAAGTGGTTATACTGGGTCCGTCGAACGAGTTCCTTACACAATGTTTCCAAAGGGCATTTCTCTCTTTTATGTTGGCCAATTTCCAGCATTATGCCGCTGATTGATATCCTATTTGTGTTGGGCGCTTGGGCACAAGTTCGCCTCCGTTGACACTGATATCCAACCCCCAGATCGTTTCTCTTATTTGACTCTTGCAGGTTTTCACCTCCCAGATGGTACCTTGTATGTTCCAGCTCCTGCTCCCTTCGCCACTTTCATGCTCCATTACCTTTTTCCGAGTTGAACTTTAGCCATTTTCTAGACCATTCCTCAGTTATCCAGGTCATCTGTAGTCGTCTGTCTATCATCTCTGTCTGATTCTTTCTAACTTTCTGATCAACATAGCAAACATTGAGAGGAATGGTCATACCCCCGAAGATGATTTACATTATATTAGTACGCAGGATCTGGTCCATACTGAGCCTGTGGACTCCGCCTCGTGGACATCTTGCCACTCTGATGTCTCCCCCCCCCCCCCCCTCACAGTTTTCACTTCACAGTTTCACTGTTGCTTAATCCTCCCATTATCCATCATGTAGAACCTTCCCTTTTACTCCTGCCAGCTTTGCTCCAACATTTTAACAGTCTATTTGGGGCTACTGTGTCAAAGGTTTTCCTTCCTCCAAGAAATGCAGTCAGCCACCCTGTCTCTTTTCTGCCTAATTTTTGTGGCTTGGTCATAGAATTCTATTAAACCTGTAAGGCACCGATTTATCATCTCTGACCATGTTGCTGGATGGTTGTGTTTACAAGCTATTTCCCTCCAGATTCTCTACGAGCCTTTTCCCGCGTACTTCTCCACCTTGCATGGAATACATATTTAGGAACTGGCTGTAGATCAGTGCCTCATGCCTGTCACCTTTTTGTATATTGGGACTACGCCTAGCTGTCTTCCAACTTTCCGGTAGGTTTCCTTTCTAGTGACCTGTTATACACCATGGAGTGGCACATCTGTAGCGGTTCTGCACCTTTCTTTAGTATCCATGGGTGAGATTCTGTCAGGCCCAACAAGCCTTTGTCACATCCAGCTCACAACAATTCCTTTCGACCTCATCATGAGTGACGTTTAAATTCCTCGAAGGTTCTGGTTTGCCTCCCCTCATTTACAGGGGCCTATCCTTATTCTCTTTTGTGAGACTCCTGGAATCTCATTTATGTTGTTCTCTCTCACACCTCCTTTGTCATTCTCTGTGATTCTGTTCTCCTCTGTGTCTGTTTGTATATTCAGTGTCTGTGTGTTACTCACCTATTTGTACTCACCTATTTGCGCCTTGCGGGGGTTGAGCTTGGCTCTTTGTCCTGCTCACAACATCAATGCAACTGATGTACAGGTTGCATGACCTACTGGGCTCTAGTCAATTACATTTGAAACTGTGTTTCTTGGAGTCAGCCTCCCCACATCACTGCCTAATGCAATTCCACCTTGTGATAACTACCTCTGACACTGAAAAAATTCTTTCTAACGTCTCCTGTGGCTCATTGGATATTCGAGTTTCCCCGTGTCTGTAGTTTCCCCCCTTTGTTCGCTACCACTCGTTTGTAAAACAGTTTATCTAATCTTACTGCCTCGTCAATTCCCATGATAATTTTGTTGATAGTCATTCATGTCTCCCCTTACCTTCTGTCTTCCTAGTGTTAGTAAGTTGATTTTTCACGCAGCCTTTCCTGGTAAATCATACCTCTTAGTTTTGGGACTAGCCGAGTGGCATACCTCTGAATTTCTTCCAGCTCGTCTTGGCTTAACAAGTGTACGAGTCTCCATGCTGGGCCCGCCGCATACTACCAGGACTTAGGTCTTCACAATGTGGTATACAGGGTGTTCTGAATGATTCCTACATAGATTCCTGACGGTCTGTTCTTGATGTTAGCTAGTCTGCGTATGCTGCAGATGTAATCCATTTTATGTGGGCTTCAGGAGACAGGTTTGGTTTGTGCATACAAACTCCTAGCATCTTTCCTCCCCCTATGTCCGTTTATTGAAGCAGTACTTCATCTTCCTGCTTTCTGTATCCTATTGTCTGGCTCCTGTTTCCACCGTTAGTCATTCTCTTGCCATTTACGCTGGTTGAACTTGTGCAGCGATTTTGGGACCATTCATTCAGGGTCTGTCTTAGGGTCATCTTTGTAGCCTTGTACCGTACTAATCATTCTTTATCA
>WNGS01168472.1:29818-46172 GCA_020271785.1 Procambarus virginalis | reverse complement strand
TGGGTAGGTGCTGGTTCGGTAACAGGGTTGTTGATTTGTGGAGCCAGTTGCCGCGTGCGTGGTGGAGGTGGAGTCCCTCGATTGTTTCAAGCATGGGTGGACATGCATATGAGTGGGATTGGGGTGGTTATAGATAGGAGCTGCATCGTATGGACCAGTGGGCCTTTTGCAGTTACCTTGTTCTTGTGTTCTTGTGTTCATGTGTTCTTTAAGCACCCTGGCAAACACCTCATCGGCCCCGGGGATTTGTTTGGTTTGGGTTTCATTATTGTTCAAAAACATCATCCCCGGCAACTGCAGACTAGTCAACCGTCCCCTCCCGCACAGACCTGCTCGGCTGCAGGCACAGAGTTAAGTTCCTCCTCAGTAAATACAGAGATAAAATATTTATTAAAAATACTAATCATCTCCTCGTCATTATCCGCTATCTGACCTGTCTCGGTTTCCAATGGACCTATCCCTTCCCTAACCTTTGTTCGATATAACTGAAAAAAAAACTTTAAGATTTGCCTTTGCTTGGCCTGCTATTCGAACCTCACAGTCTCTTTTTACTCTCGCAATCTCTTTTTTAACATTTCTAACCAGTTGTGCGAATTCTTGTTTTAATTGACTTCCCCATTCTTAATCCTTTTGTACCAAGCTCTCTTTCTACCTATAAGGTTTTCAGATCCTTTGTCATCCATTTCGGGTCGCCTGTATTTGATCTATTCAATTTGTGGGGTATACTACTTTCCTGTGTTTTGCGTAGAATATTTGTAAATAAGTCATATTTTGAATCCAAATCGAAATCCTCCTTTACATCACACATCGCTGGGTTCACGTCCCGCTCCAAGACCGCCCCCCCCCCCCCAATGCCCAAAAGACTTTCCAATCCATTTGCCCCCAAAACTTTCTTAGGATATTGAAATCAGCTTTACGAAAATCTGGCACTTTAACAGATTTTCTCCTGCAGATCTATTCCACTCAATGCCAATCTGATTTCCCTGTGATCATTGATCCCCAGTTTACTCTAAATAACAGGGAAACAAATGTGTTTCCCTGTTAGTTAACACTAAACCCAAAATATCACTTTCCCGCGATAACGTGTTGCATTAGAATAATATATATATATGTTAGGGACAATTTGAAATGTAGTATGTTGCATTAGAAAGCAATCGCCAACTAATTGTATAAACTTTTCTGCTTCGTTATTCCCTGTTCCGTTAATCCAGCTTACTCCACCAAAATTAAAGTCACCCATGACACAAACACTTTTAGACCCAGATGCTCCAGATATTTCATCCCACAGATGCTCCGCCTCCACTCTGTCCAAATTTGGTGATTATTTTAAGATTATTTATTTTTTCGTTTCATTCCATCCAAATATACTCCGTGCGCGGCCCAGCCTTGATTCCCATTTTGAGACTACATTTCAAATTGTTCCCAACATACATGGCTACTCCCCATCCTCGTCTAAAATATGTGTGAAATAATTTCACACAGTTTCATCTGTGTGAAACAGCTCAAATCCACTTAACTGACATTCAGCCAACAGTTCTCCACCTTCCACACCCACCCCACGTTTCGGCAAGTGCAATAATATCTATTTTTTCTGTACAGACAAGAGCATTTAATTCGTTTATTTTGTTTCTCAGACCTCCACTGTTAGTGTGATACACCCCAAGTGCATTGTTATTCCGAGGCCCCACTCAAAGAATGCAAAGAGGAGTTTAGCGATTCATTGTCTACCATATTTAATAAATCATTAGAATCAAGCAAAGTGCCAGAGTCATGGAAGGTTGCAAATGTGGTACCAGTTTTTAAGAAAGGAGACAGATCACTTGCATCAAACTATCGGCCAATTAGCTTAACGTCTATTGTGGGAAAGTTACTTGAATCGATTATTACAAATACCATTCGTTTTCAACTTGAAAAACATAAATTAATAAACGAGTCGCAACATGGTTTTACAAATGGCCGTTCATGTTTATCAAATTTGCTATTTTTTATTCCAGTATAGTTGAGGCAGTTGATAGTAGTAAGGTTTGCGATGTTGTGTATCTTGACTTTAGGAAAGCTTTTGATACAGTGCCACTTGAAAGACTGATGAAAAAGATAGAGGCTCATGGTATTGGGGGTACAATATTAAGTTGGATTATGTCATGGCTATACCAAAGGAAACAGACAGTTAGTATAAATGGAGTGAAGTCAGAGTGGGAAAATGGTATGGGAATTGATAGGGAGGAAATAGGTAATAAAAGTAAGTGTTTGTTGGAGAAACAAATTGGCAAAATGATCAGGGAAAGAGAAGGGCCTCAAAATTACAATTCACTTAGGGTATATTACACTAACAGTAGAAGTCTAAGATACAAAATAAACGAGTTAAAAGCTCTAGTCTGTACAGAAAAAATAGATATTATTTACCGAAGCGTGGATGAACGTAGAAAATAGAGAATTATTAGCTGAATATCAAATAAATGGATTTAAACTATTTCACACAGATATATTATACGAGGGGGAGTAGCCATATATGTTAGGGACAATTTGAAATGTAATCTCAAAGAGGGAATCAAAACTGAGCCACACACAGAAACTATTTGGATAGAATTAAACGAAAAAGCAAATAATATTATAATAGGAGTTATATATAGGCCACCAAATTTAGACAGAATGGAAGCAAAGCATCTATGGGATGAAATATCTAGAGCATCTAGATCTAACAGTATTTATGTCATGGGTGACTTTAATTTTAGTGGAATAAACTGGGTGAACAAAACAGGGAATAATGAAGCAGAAGATTTTCTAGAATTAATTGACGATTACTTTCTTACGTAACATATTAAGGAACCAACGCGGGGAAATAATATTTCAGATTTAGTGTAAACTAACAGGGGAACACAAATTAAGGACATGGAAATAGGACCATACATGGGTGATGGCACTGCAGCAGTGTTGGCCAGTGCCTTGAGGTCCTGGTGAGGACCACACATGGGTGATGGCACTGCAGCAGTGTTGGCCAGTGCCTTGAGGTCCTGGTGAGGACCACACATGGGTCATGGCACTGCAGTAGTGTTGGCCAGTGCCTTGAGGTCCTGGTGAAGACCAAACATGGATGAACACCACACTACGGTGTTGTCAAGCGCCATACGATCCTTGTGAGGATCAGAAGAGTTCGACTATCGACCTCTATGAAGAGTTTTGAAGGCTATTGTTCACTTCTTCTAAAACATGGAAAACCCTTCAATACTAGAGAATATTTCTGAGCAAGGAAGATAATTTGTGCAAGTTATCCTTGGAGCTTCCTGGTAAGGATCCTCGCGTGTCTCTAAATCAACATCCTCTGCAACATTCGTGAATTGCAGGACAATAAACCTTCCTCTGTCAGTAATATATCGAAAAATCTCCACCACAATATTTACCAACAGACTTCAAAGAAAATTCAGTTTCAATCAGACTGGGTTTAGAAGTAATTATATTATAAATAAGAGTAATTACACGTTATCCAGGAACCATTCTGGTAAGATAGAGCGCATCAATTATCGCGGTGCTGTGTTCTCATCCACAGTAATAGTGGAGTGTGGCCAGGGGCGGGCAGGGGTGCCAGGACCTGCTGAATGTATTGATCACATTATTCACAGAGATTAATGACTCCGCATACTTCACCAGAGCTAATTGTTGACCGTTGTAACACACGGACGCTCACATTGCTTCATTTGTATAGCTGAGTATGGTAAGTGTTCATCATCTGTATGGCTGAGTATGGTAATTGTTCTTCATCTGTATGGCTGAGTATGGTCATTGTTCATCATCTGTATGGCTGAGTATGGTAAGTGTTCATCATCTGTATGGCTGAGTATGGTAATTGTCCATCATGTGTATGGCCATCATATATATATCATCTATATATGAGGCCATATATATGAGGCCATATATATGAGGCCATATATATGAGGCCATATATATGAGGCCATATATATGAGGCCATATATATGAGGCCATATATATGAGGCCATCATATATGTATGAACATGAGTATAATAATTGTTCATCATCTGAATGTTCAGCAATATGTTTATTGTTTGTGATGTGTGTCTATATATTGTGACGATAATCTCTTATCAGAGATTTAGCCTGCTATTTCTGCGAATCACGCCTGTCCTCATCAATATACAAGATACGTTTTGTAGTGGCTAAACGTACATATGATAGCCACACGTACCAGCAACTCCCTCCTTCCTCCCCACTGCTGCACCTGGTCGACGCGCCGAACCCTTCAACGGCCTAACGAGCGACTTGCGGCCATCCAGCTTCCTCATTGGCCGCCAACCAACACTCCACTCCGGCTCCCCGCCAATCACAAGACCTCACCAGTTATTGTTGGAGTCCCTTGCGTTTCTGCCAGCCAGAATATTGTGTGCTCGCAAGCTGTGAACTCCTAAGTGACTCACTCTGTGTGGTCAAATAGAGGTTCATAGTTAGTGCATATATTCCAGCATTCATATTTTGCTTACTTTTGTATATCAATTCTCCTCCCCATTAACGTAATCTATTTTCATGTTTATATTGTTTATTATTTTTGCCAGTAAGCCAAGATTTTGCATTTATTTCAATTTGTGTTTTTATTGTTATTAAAATCCATATTTTTTATTATTGCTTTTAGTCTTTCCAACCTTACCACAGATTACCAAATCACGCAGTCGTTCTTTTTTTTCTCTTTTTTTTTTCCTTTTCTTTTTTTTTATATATTATATGTGGCCCAGCACTGACACCTGCTAGTTGGAAGACTGCCGACCACCATTTCCAACACGTTACCGTCACAATATGTATGAACATGTTGTACTGAACGGGGTCAGAATAGCTTGAGCTACCTCATCCCCTTGTGTGTATTTTACCTCAATAAGCCTATTTCAATTTCAATTTCAATCATCTGTATGGTTGAGTATGTTAATTATTCTTCATCTGTACGGCTGAGTTTGGTAATTGTTCATCATCTGTATGGCTTAGTATGGTAATTGTTCATCATCTGTATGGCTTAGTATGGTAATTGTTCATCATCTGTATGGCTTAGTATGGTAATTGTTCATCATCTGTATGGCTTAGTATGGTAATTGTTCATCATCTGTATGGCTTAGTATGGTAATTGTTCATCATCTGTATGGCTTAGTATGGTAATTGTTCATCATCTGTATGGCTTAGTATGGTAATTGTTCATCATCTGTATGGCTTAGTATGGTAATTGTTCATCATCTGTATGGCTTAGTATGGTAATTGACCATCATCTGCATGGCTGAGTATGATAATTGTTCATCATCTGAATGGTTGAGAATGGTAATTGTTCTTCGAATGTATGGGGTGAGAATGGTAATTGTTCATCGATTGTATGGCTGAGAATGGTAATTGTTCATCGATTGTATGGCTGAGAATGGTAATTGTTCATCGATTGTATGGCTGAGAATGGTAATTGTTCATCAACTGTATAGCTGAATATGTTAATTGTTCACCATATGTATGACTTAGTATGGTAGATGTAAATGTATGATAAATGTCCATCTGGTATGAGAGAAAACTGTAAATGACCCTGGGACAAGAAGGACGGGGTGGCGACCCTCAGCTTGCCAGCTGGAGTATGGAGAGGCACTAAGTGTGGCAGCTGCTGCCACAGAGTGCCAGCTGGTGTAGCGAGAGGCACTAAGTGTGGCAGCTGCTGCCACAGAGTGCCAGCTAGAGTGAAGATTGGCATTAACTGTGACTCCTGCTGCCACTGAGTACCAACTGCAGTGAAGAGTGGCACTTTCTGTGACTGCTGGTGCCACAGAGTGCCAGCTAGAGTGAAGAGTGGCACTAACTGTGACTCCTGCTGCCACAGAGTGCCAGCAAGCGTTGCGTGACGAGCCCCGGCTTCCCTCAACATGTTAGTTGTGTTCGCCTGGTCTCACGCGAGGGACCCGCTCCTCCACCTCACCAACCTCACTCATTCTCCAGCGTTGGTCTTCCTGGTGCAGAGGTTGGTGCCTCCACCTGCTGGTGCCTCCACCTGCTGGTGCCTCCACCTGCTGGTGCCTCCACCTGCTGGTACCTCCACCTGCTGGTGCCTCCACCTGCTGGTGCCTCCACCTGCTGGTGCCTCCACCTGCTGGTGCCTCCACCTGCTGGTACCTCCACCTGCTGGTGCCTCCACCTGCTGGTACCTCCACCTGCTGGTGCCTCCACCTGCTGGTGCCTCCACCTGCTGGTGCCTCCACCTGCTGGTGCCTCCACCTGCTGGTGCCTCCACCTGCTGGTGCCTCCACCTGCTGGTACCTCCACCTGCTGGTGCCTCCACCTGCTGGTGCCTCCACCTGCTGGTGCCTCCACCTGCTGGTGCCTCCACCTGCTGGTGCCTCCACCTGCTGGTACCTCCACCTGCTGGTGCCTCCACCTGCTGGTGCCTCCACCTGCTGGTGCCTCCACCTGCTGGTGCCTCCACCTGCTGGTGCCTCCACCTGCGGGTGCCTCCACCTGCTGGTGCCTCCACCTGCTGGTGCCTCCACCTGCGGGTGCCTCCACCTGCTGGTGCCTCCACCTGCTGGTGCCTCCACCTGCTGGTGCCTCCACCTGCGGGTGCCTCCACCTGCTGGTGCCTCCACCTGCTGGTGCCTCCACCTGCTGGTACCTCCACCTGCTGGTGCCTCCACCTGCTGGTGCCTCCACCTGCTGGTGCCTCCACCTGCTGGTGCCTCCACCTGCTGGTGCCTCCACCTGCTGGTGCCTCCACCTGCTGGAGCCTCCACCTGCTGGTGCCGCCACCTGCTGGTGCACGTACCAGCTAGCGTGCCATCATACGTGTGAGTGAGGCAGCTGGCGCGTGTGTGTGCTGGTGAAGTAAGTCACATTCTTCACTGTTAATGTTGCGTGATGACCCGTGTAGCGAGGCTTATCCTAGTGGCGTGGTGGGCAGCTGTGATCAGCGGGTGGTGACAGTGGTGAGGCAGCTGTGGTCAGTGGGTGGTGACAGTGGTGGGCAGCTGTGATCAGTGGGTGGTGACAGTGGTGGGCAGCAGTGATCAGTGGGTAGTGACAGTGGTGAAGCAGCTGTGATCAGTGGGTGGTGACAGTGGTGGGCAGCTGTGATCAGTGGGTGGTGGCAGTGGTGGGCAGCTGTGGTCAGTGGGTAGTGACAGTGGTGAGGCAGCTGTGGTCAGTGGGTAGTGACAGTGGTGAGGCAGCTGTGGTCAGTGGGTGGTGACAGTGGTGGGGCAGCTGTGATCAGTGGGTAGTGACAGTGGTGGAGCAGCTGTGATCAGTGGGTAGTGACAGTGGTGGAGCAGCTGTGATCAGTGGGTAGTGACAGTGGTGAGGCAGCTGTGATCAGTGGGTGGTGATAGTGGTGGGCAGCTGTGATCAGTGGGTGGTGACAGTGGTGAGGCAGCTGTGATCAGTGGGTGGTGACAGTGGTGGGCAGCTGTGATCAGTGGGTGGTGGCAGTGGTGGGCAGCTGTGGTCAGTGGGTAGTGACAGTGGTGAGGCAGCTGTGGTCAGTGGGTAGTGACAGTGGTGAGGCAGCTGTGGTCAGTGGGTGGTGACAGTGGTGGAGCAGCTGTGATCAGTGGGTGGTGACAGTGGTGGGCAGTTGTGATCAGTGGGTAGTGACAGTGGTGGAGCAGCTGTGATCAGTGGGTGGTGACAGGGGTGGGCAGCTGTGATCAGTGGGTGGTGACAGTGGTGGAGCAGCTGTGATCAGTGGGTGGTGACAGTGGTGGGCAGCTGTGATCAGTGGGTAGTGACAGTGGTGGGCAGCTGTGATCAGTGGGTAGTGACAGTGGTGGAGCAGCTGTGATCAGTGGGTAGTGACAGTGGTGTGGCAGCTGTGATCAGTTGGTGGTGACAGGGGTGGAGCAGCTGTGATCAGTGGGTAGTGACAGTGGTGAGGCAGCTGTGGTCAGTGGGTAGTGACAGTGGTGGGCAGCTGTGCGCAGTAGGAGAATTGAGTATTTGGAGTGTCCTCTCTCTTCGGCAGAGATGGATGACTGAGGGATGAGCGGGAGCTTAGCGTTCGGCGTTGTGCGTTTACCACCCATGTTAAATAATCCATTTTTGTCTACTCTATCAATTTCCTTGAGAATTTTGTATGTGGTGCTCATGTCTTCCCGAGCCCGTTTCGTTCGATGCATTTCACGCAACCTTTTCTCGTAACTCTTGTCTCTTAGTACCCCTGAACTTTTTCCATTTTTGTCTTGTGCTTGACAAGGTAAGGGCTCCATGCTGGGGCCGCATACATGTGGATGGGCCTTCCATACGAGGTATACATTGTTTTGAAAGATTCCTTAAACCGTGTCTGTGAGGACGCCTTAGTGTGAGTTTGCGTAACACACTGTGCGTGTTAGTGTGATTCCTAAATGTGTGTGTGTGTGTGTGTGTGTGTGTGTTGTGTGTGTGTGTGTGTGTGTGTGTGTGTGTGTGTGTGTGTTTGTGTGTGTGTGTGTACTCACCTATTTGTACTCACCTATTTGTGCTTGCGGGGGTTGAGCTTTGGCTCTTTGGTCCCGCCTCTCAACTGTCAATCAACCGGTGTACAGATTCCCGAGCCTACTGGGCTCTATCATATCTACCCTTGAAACTGTGTATGGAGTCAGCCTCCACCACATCACTGCCTAATGCATTCCATCCGTTAACTACTCTGACACTGAAAAAGTTCCTTCTAACGTCTCTGTGGCTCATGTGGGTACTCAGTTTCCACCTGTGTCCCCCCAGTGTTGAATAGTTTGTCCTTGTCTACCCGGTCGATTCCTCTGAGGATTTTGTAGGTTGTGATCATATCTCCCCTTACTCTTCTGTCTTCCAGTGTCGTAAGGTGCATTTCCCGCAGCCTTTCCTCGTAACTCATGCCTCTTAGTTCTGGGACTAGTCTAGTGGCATACCTTTGGACTTTTTCCAGCTTCGTCTTGTGCTTGACAAGGTACGGGCTCCATGCTGGGGCTGCATACTCCAGGATTGGTCTTACATATGTGGTGTACAAGATTCTGAATGATTCCTTACACAGGTTCCTGAACGCTGTTCTGATGTTAGCCAGCCTCGCATATGCCGCAGATGTTATCCTTTTTATGTGGGCTTCAGGAGACAGGTTTGGTGTGATATCAACTCCTAGATCTTTCTCTCTGTCCGTTTCATTAAGTACTTCATCTCCTATTCTGTATCCTGTGTCTGGCCTCCTGTTTCCACTGCCTAGTTTCATTACTTTGCATTTACTCGGGTTGAACTTCAACAGCCATTTGTTGGACCATTCACTCAGTCTGTCTAGGTCGTCTTGTAGCCTCCTACTATCGTCCTCAGTTTCAATCCTCCTCATAATTTTTGCATCATCGGCAAACATTGAGAGAAACGATTCTATACCCTCTGGGAGATCATTTACATATATCAGAAACAGTATAGGTCCAAGGACTGACCCCTGCGGGACTCCACTTGTAACGTCTCGCCAATCTGAGACCTCACCCCTCACACTGACTCTTTGTCTCCTGTTGCTTAGGTACTCCTGTATCCAACGGAGTACCTTCCCTTTCACTCCAGCCTGCATCTCGAGCTTTTTCACTAGCCTCTTGTGTGGCACTGTATCAAAGGCTTTCTGACAATCCAAAAATATGCAGTCTGCCCACCCTTCTCTTTCTTGCCTTATTTTTGTTGCCTGGTCGTAGAATTCAAGTAACCCTGTGAGGCAGGACCTGCCATCCCTGAATCCATGTTGGTGCTGTGTTACAAAGTTCTTTCGCTCCAGGTGCTCCACTAGCTTTCTTCGCACAATCTTCTCCATCAGCTTGCATGGTATGCAGGTTAGGGACACTGGCCTGTAATTCAGTGCCTCCTGTCTATCCCCTTTCTTGTATATCGGGACTACATTAGCTGCTTTCCAAATTTCTGGCAGTTCCCCTGTTGCCAGAGATTTGTTATACACTATGGAGAGTGGTAGGCACAGTTCTTCTGCTCCTTCCTTAAGTATCCAAGGAGAGATTCCATCTGGGCCTATAGCCTTTGTCACATCCAACTCTAGTAAACACTTTCTTACTTCCCCGCTTGTAATCTCAAACTCTTCCAGTGGTTCCTGGCTAGCTATCCCCTCTCTTAACTCTGGGATTTCTCCTAGTTCTAGGGTGAAGACCTCTTGGAATTTCTTATTCAGTTCCTCACACACTTCCTTGTCGTTTGTAGTGAATCCTTCTGCCCCTATCCTTATTTCATAACCTGTTCCTTTACTGTTGTTTTTCTCCTGATGTGGCTATGCAGCAATTTAGGCTGAGTCTTTGCCTTGCTTGCGATGTCGTTTTCGTATTGTCTTTCCGCCTCTCTTCTCATCCTGACATATTCATTCCTGGCATTCTGGTATCTTTCTCTGCTCTCCAGTGTCCTGTTATTCCTATAGTTTCTCCATGTCCTTTTACTTTGTTGCTTAGCTAGCCTACATCTCTGATTAACCATGGGTTTCTCATCTTCATTTCACTGTTTTCCTTTGGGCTGGGACAAACTTGTTTGCTGCTTCCTTGCACTTTTGCGTGATGTAGTCCATCATATCTTGGCCGTCTTTTCCCTGAGCTCTGTTTCCCATGCTATGTCTGTTAGGAATTTTCTTATCTCCTCATAGTTTCCCTTTCGGTATGCTAACCTTTTGGTTTCAGTATCTCTCCTCGAGTTCAATAACCCTTCTTCAATCAGGTACTCAAACTCCAATACACTGTGGTCGCTCATCCCTACTGGGGCCTCAAAACCGATTTCTCTTATGTCAGAGTCGTTCAGGGTGAAGACCAGGTCGAGTCTCGCTGGTTCGTCATTTCCTCTCATCCTTGTGGGTTCTCTGACATGCTGGGTTAAGAAGTTTCTAGTCACCACCTCCAGTAGTTTGGCTCTCCGTATATCCTCGCCGCCATGCGGTTCCTTGTTCTCCCAATCAATTCTTCCGTGATTGAAGTCCCCATGATGAGCAGGTGGGATCTATTTCTACAGGCAGCAGAGGCTGCCCTCTCAATTATAGTGTTAACTGCCATGTTGTTGTTTTCATACTCTTGACTGGGTCTTCTGTCATTTGGTGGAGGTTAATATTACTGCTACTACTATCCTTGGTCCTCCCATTGTCATGGTGCCTGCTATGTAGTCTCTGAAACCCTCACAGCCCGGGATATGNCTTGACGCAAATTTATTACAAAAATTAATACTATTGAACAAGAGTTCGTTATGTTAACAGAGTTTCACTTCCAAAGTCAAGCAAATACTGTAGTTATCTTTCGCCACTTGCAACAAGGCACAGAATATTCTATCTGAACATCTTCGTGGTGACTCTCTTGAGCACTAGAACTGCAACTCTCATCAATGATCCTATATTTTGCTCACTTTTATAAGTGACCTCTGATTGATATTTTTTTGGTTCGAGTTCGTGTTCAGCACGTGTGAAGGAGTCACTTCTTCAGCATGTGTGAAGGAGTCAGGTCTTCAGCATATGTGAAGTAGTCAGTTTTCAGCATGTGTGAATGAGTCAGGTATTCTGCATTGTCAAGGAGTCAAGTCTTCATCATGTGTGGAGGAGTCAGGTGTTCAGCATGTGTGTGAAGGTGTGTCAGGTGATGGTGTGAAGGAATCAGGGGTTTAATATGTATGAAGGAGTCTGGTGTACAGCGTGTGATAGGAAGGTGGTTCTCTCTACAAAGTATTGTTGACGAGAGTCAGAAAGGTAATGTCAAGAGCCAACATTAACACTACACACCTGGCTCTGAGACGCTGCTAATGTCAAGAACCAACATTAACACTGCACACCTGGCACTAGGATGCTGGTAGTGTCAAGAAGCAACATTAACCCCCTACACACCTGGCTCTAGGACGCCGGTAGTGTCAAGAACCAACATTTACACCCTACATACCTGGCTCTAGGACGCTGGTAGTGTCAAGAACCAACATTTACACCCTACATACCTGGCTCTAGGACGCTGGTTGTGTCAAGAACCAACATTAACACCGTGGACACCTGGCTCTAGGACGCTGGTAGTGTCAAGAACCAACATTAACAGCGTGGACACCTGGCTCTAGACGCGCGGTAGTGTCAAGAACCAACATTAACACCGTGGACACCTGGCTCTAGGTCGCTGGTAGTGTCAAGAGCCAATAATTAACACGATACACACCTGACTCACGTGACTTTGCTGGAAGGGCCTCGGATCTTGGCCTGACACATCCAATAAAACACCTGCTCGCTCCAGTATCGTGGTCCCATTTGGCCTCGCACATATAATCAAAATCAGCCGATTTTCAATATACATTTTGGTCACTCTTCTCCTTAACAACAATTTCTTGAGATATTTTTTGCTATATTTTACCCCCCCCCCTCAAGCAGTGTTACCTCCTTCTTTATCCAGCCCGTTGTCACGATAGTTCCCAACGTCAAGAAACTGTCGTACTAAAGTGCCTTATCCTAACATACCAGAGGCCCCATAAACAAAAAAAGGACATTGTCAGTTACGCGACCAGGCCCCTTTTTCTAGTCTGACAGTTTTTGTTCTTATGAAAATTATGCATGAAAATGCGACGTGTTAATAGGAGGACGGTTTGCTGGGTCACATCCTGAAGTCGTCAGACACATCTGAGATGGGACCACTGCGAAACACAGTTCTGTATTCTATTGAATGATTGATTGAATGAACTTGGGACAGCTGTATACATAGTCGCATAAATATGCATACACAGGCGAAGAAGCACCCGACACATACATAGATGGGATTATGAATAAGACAAGCGAACTTGAAAAAAAGGAAACAGAGAAACAGAGAAAGCAGTTTCAATTGCCTATAAGATGAAAGCTAAACTGAATAGTATGGGTGACTTTAACCATGGAAAGATACACTGGAAAAATAGGGATCCACACCGAGGGACAGAAACATGGAAAGCTAAGTTATTAGACGTGGCGACAAAACATTTTCTATACCAACATGTCAAGAGTCCCACAGAAATGAGAAGAAATTATGAACCAGCCAGACTTGATCTGATATTCACCCTGAACAAGTCAGACATAATGGAAGTCAAATCAGAACCTCGGTTATGAATGAGAGACCACAGTGTCCTAAATCTGATGGAAGTAGGAACAACCCATCCAAAGGAAAAGTAAAAGACTGGAATACCGAAGGGAAAACTATGATGAGATTAGAAATTTCTAATAGGAATACCATGGGAAGACAGAGTTCAGTGGAAAGTCTTTACAATGCATGATGGATTACATCACCCAGAAGTGTCAGGAGACAGAAAACAGGTTTATCCCGGCCCAGAAAGAAAAAAAACGAAAAGCAAAAAAGAATCCATGGTTCAATCAGACATGTAAGGAGGCAAGGCAGCTAAACACAAGAGCATGGAGAAACTCCAGAAATACAGGACACCAGAGAGCAGAGAGAGGTATTAGAGGGCAGAAATGGGTACCTTAGTGTGAGGAGATATGCAGAAAGGCAGCTTGAAATGACATAGCATACAAAAAAAAGACCCAACCAAAACTGTTTTACAGCTACATCAGGAGGAAAACAACAGTGAAAGAACAGGTGATGAAACTGAAAAAGGAAGAGGATAGGAGGTACACAGTCAATGATACAGAGGTGTGTGAAGAACTCAACAAAAGTTTCCAGGAAGTCCTCACAATAGAGCAATGAGAAGTCCGTGAACTAAGAGGGATGGCGACAAACCAAACAGCCTTGGAAGATATTGATATTACCAAAGAGGAGGTCAGAAGGTATCTGTTCCATTTAGATGTGACTAAGACTGTTGGACCTGATGGACTCTCACAATGGATGCTAAAAGAGAGGCAGAAGCACTTTGTGTGTAACTATCTATGGTGTATAACAAGTCACTGGAAACAGGAGACCTATCAGAGAGTGGAAAGACAGCTATCAAAGTCCCTCTATACAAAAAGGGAGGATAGGTAAGAGGTCCTAAACACAGGCCGATGTCCATAACTTGTATAACATACAAGGTGATGGAGAAGATCGTGAGAAAATGGCTGGTAATGCACCTGTAGAGGAGGAACTTTGTAACACACCACCAGCATGGGTTCAGGGATGGCAGGTCGTTGTGAGGAGATGTAGAATCTCCTCAGCTAGTTTTCCTAGTTTCTAGAATAGGCTAGTCGCTCTAGGGACTCTAGAAACTGAAGCTTTCAAATTTACATATACTTGTGGGGTGTCATATGAAAGCTTATGTTAAATGCTGGCAGTTAAAACTAATGAGAGGTCTGTGATTGCTCTGTAGAGAGAATTACAGCAAAATTTGCCTGTTCTGTGAAACAGAGAGGGTAGTATAACAAAAACCGTTAGAGGTGGAGGGGGGACAGTGGGGCGAACGCTGCCTCCCCCCCACCAAGGGAGACATTGAGACGTTGTGTTAGGCCTCACCCTCCTTGTGACGTCACGCCACGCCACAGGCGAGGGGCACGTTTGATTGGTCTAGGCACCCCTACTCCTTTGCCGAGTTTTGGCGCGTAGTGCTGTGATTGGAAGCGGCATCAGGACCAGTGCCGGCTTCCTGCTGATTGGTCAAGACAAGGTAGGGGAGAAATATGGGCATGTGAGCCTCTCTAGCCGCCAAGAGAGTTAGTTTGAATTGGGCAGCCAGGGTGTGAGTAGTGTCTAGGTGGGGGGTGGCGGGCCTGCCACCCCCACCACCGTTATCGCTCCTGTCGTTCTGTTTACTCATATTGCATGGCACTCCAGCCACCCTGGGTGTGTCGAAGCCCAAAAAATTGCGAGAAACTGGGACTTGGACTTTGAATTGCGCCCGACGTCGTCCATGGGGAGGTGACGCCGGCCAGTGTCACTCCTGTAACCCCGGTGTAAGAGCGAGTCATGCTCTGGTATGATGGGGTTGTTAGTGATTCCCCATCCAAGTGTGTATGGCACGCGGCCACCCAGGCCGCCCTCTGGCCACCCAGGCCGCCCTCTGGCCACCCGCCGGCCGCCCAGTCACCCACCCATGCGGCCCGGGCGGCCCGGCCCGGGCCACCCACCTTACACCGCGCGCGAGCTGCTCGGGTGGGGTGGGGTGGGGTGCTGTGACGTCACGCGCCACCCGTGGCCACCCTCCTGAAGGCCACGCAGTGGCCACATGTTGGCCACCACCTTTGGCCACCCCCTTGGCCACATTCCCAGGACAGCCTAGGCCACATCTTGTCGACGCACGAGGAGCAAGCTAAGTGTTGACAGCCAGGTGGTAAGGACCTGGGAAATGAGGAAATGTGTGGACGGAAACGTGAGTACTTTATCAGTGTATAACAGGGTCTCAGTTATATGAGAATAAGTGAAAAGTTGTGTGAGCCCCTAGCCCGGCCAGGCTAGGGAAGTAGCTGAGACGCCCGTCTGTGGCATGCCCAGGTGACTGTGGGGCAGTACCTGGAGAGGGAAATTGTCACTGTAAATCACGTAGTGTTATAATTATATATCGTAGATATATTGTTGTGTGTAGACTGACTAGAGTTTGGGACCAGTCAGTGTAGAGAAATCATCATATAAATGATCCAGTCTGGCGATTCTGTATAATCGTCCAGCCTTGGTTAGTGCCATGGTACCTCATTGTGTAATTAGGCCAGGTTAGAGTTAATTAAGCAGGCCCGTGGGGCAGGGTTATTAGTGGATATCCTGAGGTCTGTATAATTACCTGGTGATATAATTTACATTGTTTATGTAAGGCATTTCCATGTGTTTCATTTGCATGATTGTTGTACTGTGTTGTGTGGTGAGTCAGTAGATGTGATCGCTGACTGATTGCCTAATGATGTCATTAGCATGGGGGGCATGCTGACGGTATCATTATGTGCAGGTTTGTGCAGTGTTATCAGGTATACGATATTACTGTCCTAGGAACTGTGTTGAGGATTTAAAGGGACCCTTTGAGTATTCAGGGAAATTCTCAGTCACTTAATGAGAGCGAGCAATTTGTTAATTTGCCTAATTATGGGAGAATTAGTGCCAGCTGTCCGCGTAGAGCGACGGTGCCTTATATTAACGTTAATTGTCTTGCTGAAGCAACCGGGATCGGGCGATCTTTTGCAACGTTTGCAAGATTGGAGGGACAGTAAGATTGGTATACCTTGAGTGTTGCAAAACCGTGTGTCATACTGTGTGGGCATAGTAATTAACGAGTTGCAGTAGTCGCAACTGTATGTGGGCAGTGCTATTTTATGGTTTGCATGCCATTATATGTGTGACCTATGTACCTTAGGGTTACTTTGTTTCTTTGAAGTCGTGTGGAGTACTTGAGGATTCAGTGAGTTATTAGGGTAATTAACTGGATAACAGGGGTGCACCACTTGAATGTGTGTGAATGGATGAGTGCTGTTATGGGAGAACAGTGCTGACTTGAGCTTGTGGGAATACGTGTCCGGTGCAATTGA
>WNGS01168471.1:0-48455 GCA_020271785.1 Procambarus virginalis | reverse complement strand
CTTGACTATTTCACCGGGGTAACAAAAAACACACGACACAAGTTGGGACTGCTGAAAATGACTTGACTAGTTCACCGGGGTAACGAAAAACACACGACACAAGTCGGGGCCACTGAAAAAAAAGACTTGGCTAGTTCACTGGGGTAACGAAAAACACGTGACACAAGTTTGGACCGCTGAAAAAAAAGACTTGACTAGTTCACCGGGGTAACGAAAAACACACGACACAAGTTGGGACCACTGAAAATGACTTGACTAGTTCACCGGGGTAACGAAAATCACACGACACAAGTCGGGGCCGCTGAAAAAAAAGACTTGACTAGTTCACCTGGGTAACGAAAAACACACAAGTCGGGGCCGCTGAAAAAAGCAAAACGGCCCCGACTTGTGTCTTCCCCCACTACTGGCATCCCTCATGTCTTGTGGCACCTCTCCTTCTTCCCAGCAGAAGCAGAGAAATTTATGCAGCTCCATGAGCAGGCTACCTCTGCAGCACTTCAAGGTCCCAGCAGGAATGCCATCTTTTCCAGGAGCTTTGACAGAAGCAAGGGAGTCTAGGGCCTCGCTGAGTTCTTCAAAGGCCGGTTCACTGTCGAGCTCCATTAACACAGGCAGGCATCAGTGGCACTCAGGGCGTCTTCGGTGACCACATTCTCCCTGGCATATAGCTCAGGGAGATATAGCTTGTATAGCTCGACCCAGCGCTTCAGCTGCAGTGTCTGGGCCTGTATCACCTCGCCAGTGGCAGATTTCAGAGGAGTGATCTTATTCTGGATTGGGCCGAGGGCCTGCTTGATGCGTCAGACATTCCCCTTACATTGCCTGTATCCGCTACAGTCTGTATCTGGGAGCAAAGCTGGAGCCAATAGTTGTTGGCACATCGCCTGGCGCTCTGCTGAACTTTTCAGCGGACGGCCCAAAGGATCTGTAAGTTGCGCTGACTTGGGCAGGCTTTGTAGGCTCCCAAGGCGTTTCTCTTCTCTTCGATGTATAGGTGTCATCTCTTCCGGGGTGAGCCTCGAACTAGTCTGCCGACCTGCTGGTCTTCTTGCCAAAGGTGGAAATGGCAGCGTTGAACACAGCGTCTCTGAAGTGCTCCCATCTTTTACAGGCGGTGACCCCGGCTGGGCCAGGGAGAGCTTCCTTGAGCACACATGCAAAATCTTCTACCTTGTCCTGGGTGCGGGTCTTGGTGGTGTCAATGCGAGGTCTGTTCTCCTTTTTCGAGTTATGAATCTTATTTTTTTGCATCTTGACCCTGCTACATACCAGGGAGTGGTCGGTGTCACAGACAGCACTCTGGTAGATACACATTATCTTGACGCTGGGTAGACTAGCACGCCTGGTAAGAATCAGGTCAAGCTGGTGCCAGTGCTTGGATCTGGAGTGTCTCCAAGAGACTCAGTGTTGAGGCTTTGTGCCGAAGAACGTGTTGGTGACACAGAAACCATGAAGGCAGCAGAGTTCTAGCAGACGTTGCCCGTTCTCATTCATCCTCCCCATACCGAATTGACCCAGACAAGTAGGCCAAATGTTGTGATCGGCACCCACTCTGGCGTTGAAGTCGACGAGGATGAACAGTGGCTCCTTTACAGGGATTCTCGCTATGATTCTGTTGAGGTCATCGTAGAATTTTTCCTTTGCCTCTGCTGGAGAAGTCAGGGTTGGGGCATATGTACTAATTACATTGACTGGTCCTGTTTGGGAGTGCAGTTGCAGAGACAGAATTCGTTCGGTTTTCCCAGTCGGTGGCATAATGTGTCCCAACAGTGCATTCCTGATGGCCAATCCCACACCATGTTCTCTGGTCTCATCTGGAGGTTTTCCTTGCCAAAAGAAAGAGAAGGCCCTCTCTCTCACAGATCCTGATCCTGGAAGCCTGGTCTCTTGGAGAGCAACAATATCCATCTGCAGTTTGCTCAGCTCCCTATCGATGATTGCTATTTTTTGGGCGTCGTTGATTTCTTGCAGGTCGTCAGAGAAACCTGGTGTCAGTGTCCTGACGTTCCATGTGCCCAGCTTTAGGGTAGTTGATATTTTCTTTTTAGGTATGGTATTGCTTGGTGCAAAGTTGTCGGGCTGCTTGTCGGTTTTCACCCTAAACCCCACGCACCCAGTGAGGTTAACGGACCGTAGCGAGGCAACACCTTATTGGCTGGGGTTTTCCCTGCTTGAGGTGGGCGGTATCTGCCCAATGGGGCGCAATGACCACTCCCAGCGTCGGAAGCAACCCCTGGCATCACACTCTTCGCCAATCGAGCAGAAGACTTAAAACCAGTAGACTGTCGCCTCCCGTGTTGGTTCAACGCTGTGAGGTGAAACCGGAGTGTCGTCTCCATGGCGCAACGAACTACCTTAGGGGCTCCAACTCTGGATTTTCCTCGAGGTTGTCTCCTGAAGCCTTTTCCAAAAAAGGGGTATGGCAGCAAGGCAGCGGAGGTTTAAAATCAGCGATTTCCTTCCCCTAGATGGGCTGCCTTCCCAGGGTATCGAGTCCCATCTACCCAGAGCAGCTGGCTTTAAGGCGCCAGAGGCACGCCCTCGCCCCTTCTCCTCCCCCTAAAAGCAGTTCCGCGAGACATAAAGACTAAGCCACCCGTGCAGGCCAGGAGATGGACTTGGTTGTCAGAGGCTATTTGAGACGCATGCTGTATTGGCGCTTTTTATAGGTCATGGGAGCTCTTCTCCCATGACCTATTCCCCCATTACCACCCCCTGGGTATGACAACCCCTTGGAACCTGAATAGGTGTATAACTAATATAAATAAATTTTATTATTAAATTTCATAAATTTACACTCTCTGGTCTAAAGGTTTTCTGTATCCAATCCTTCTGCCATCCAGCCTACACCCGGCCATTTAGTTATAGAACTCTCAAGCATCCCATTGCTGATGTTTGTTTTGCTTCAGTTTGAGCCAATGACGCTGCTCACACGCCAGAGGGATGGAAGTTCCTTGGTGACTGGCCTCCTGGCCGACGTCTTTACTCACCTTCAGGAACTCACCAACTTCACGTAAGTCACCATACCACCTTGTCTCATTATTCTTGTCACCTCACCAGGGAGTAAAGTGGAGTGTTGACGATATGTGAGTAGGAATAGGAAAAAGAGATAGAAGATAGAAGAATCTGGAAGAGAGGGAGGAGTGGGGAAGTGAGTAGAGAGATCCAGGCACAGTAGGATAATTCTCCCTAGCAGTATTGAAAACGTGGACAAAAATGTGCTGTGTTTCTTTTTCTGACAGCTTCCTTCTGGCCCAGTATTTTTCCATGAACGTCTGTGATGGCTCTCCTCTGGCCCACTATTTTTTGTGCGAACTCTTCAAACATCTACCATCTGTTCCACTATTTTTTTTTAACCAGAGGCGAAAGTCAGTTCCAGTCATTACAAATTTAACGTTATTGTCAGCGACTGAGGGTTCCACTCATCCCTAATTTTATTTTTCAGTGAATTTCGATGATGGACGGTTCCAGACACGATTAATTTTATTTTTCAGTGAATCTCGGTGATAGACGGTTCCGCTCATGACTAATTTATTTCTTTAATGAATCTCGGTGACTGACTGTTCCAGCCATATTTAATTTTCTATAAAACTCCTCGATTGACGGTCATAGTCGCATTTTTTTTAAATCCATTTTCAAAGATTGCTTAATAGTATTAAACAATCTGTATTTTTTTAATAGTATTAAACAATTTTGGGTCTGTAGACTGGAAACTAAACATTTATCAATGTCTGACCAAAGACTGCATACCAAATATATATCAGAGTTTAGTCTAATATTTTTTTATGGAACATTATAATTAAGAAAACTGCAGAAGGACTGTTGGCCCCATACATATTCCATTATAATACATTTATCAATGTCTGACCAAAGACTGCATACCAAATATGTATCAGAGTTTAGTCTAATATTTTTTATGGAACATTATAATTAAGAAAACTGCAGAAGGACTGTTGGCCCCATACATACATAGTATATTTTATTTATATCCATGCTAAGCTCATATATATATATATATATATATATATATATATATATATATATGCGAACAAGCCTGAATGTATTCATATATATATATATATATATATATATATATATATATATATATATATATATATATATATATACATATTTATGGAATCTGGAATTTCAGATTCCATATATTCTGGAATCTTAATTTTATGATGAATAGGAAAACCAGGGATATACTGAACATCTTGTTTCAGATTCTTTACTTTAAAATGCATAAAGTTTCGAATACTTCTCGTATTCATCATTAGATCTAAAAGAAAAAACAGAAATCACAACCAAATAACTGGTAAACAAAGAACTCATACTGAATATAATTGCCTATCAAAGAAAGGAAAATTATTAAAAACAAAATACTTAAGCTTACTTAAAGTGATTAATACAAATAAAACATATTAACTGTCACATACATAAAAGCTATTCAAAAATCCTTTAAATTACAAGAAGAATTTTATAACTACTGAATCAAACCATATTATTAAACTTACACGAAGTGATCAACTGGAGTGAAACCTGATAGCTACCACATAGATGCTAAACACTATAACAAACAATGATATAATGACCACAAATCTACAAAAAATGTATATAAAATGCAAACAGAATAAGCGACAATTATAAAGTACTAACCAAAATCTTATAAAAACTCAAATATTAAATAAAACTAAATACCAAAAAATGTATTATGTATCTTAAATAAAAACATTATAATAATGTACAATGTCAAGACTTGAAATAAGTAAGAAAAGGCAAAAACATGGTAAACTAAACAAAATTATAATAAAATGAACTACCTACCAGAATGAACTATAAATCAAATTACAGGGTCTACTGTGCACTATACAGTGTACAATTGAACAGCCGAAAGGTTGCTATTTAACAGAGGCCGCAGCTCCTTTATATATAAGGATTCCATTACTCTCAAATCTGACTGGCCATTTATACAAGTGTCCAGAATTTTAAAATCAGATTCCAGCAGAGAATGATTAAACTCATAACAGTGGTTTCTAATCTCCGAAAATGCTGGTTTAGACAATGGTAATCCAGTCCTGAAAGAAACTCCCCGATGCTCAAGTATCCTAATCTTAAAGTTTCGAATGGAACTCCCGATATATCCAGCATTATATATATCCATATAATCTGGGGCACACTGGACGGCAACACTCTTCCCCTAACGTCACCTATCAAATATCAGCTGATCCCGGGCCCTAGCACTCGTGAGAAAGATTATTGCTTGTTTTTCTATGGCGTCGCGATCCCCGTTTCTTTAACTTTTTGCGAACCACTATATTTACCATTCACATGACATATTTATGATTCCAATAGGACGCGATACACCACCTCATTGGTCTCACGATCAATAACTTATTCTCACTGCACTCAAAGTGATATTTCTCTGTACCAAGAAGCTACACTGTTCTTGATAATATTTACTATGCACGCACTTAATCACTGTACTGTTCTTTGAATCTATAATTCCTCTTAAAAGGCGATATCACAAGTAATCACTTCACATATATGGGATTATTCAGTACACAGGCATATACATGGATAAATCATTAATCAATACACAGGCATATATATATATATATAAATCATGGAGATCAATCACAGCATTTATATAAAGTCTGGGCTCATAGCCTAACACCAATAACTGGTTCACTAGTAATATATATTATGATCACAGGAAATGAATTCTAAACACAGCAACTTCCCTACTAAATCCTGGTGCTTGCACACACCACACATAGATATATGTAAACGAATATTGTGAGGGCTCTGGGTAGCCTCACCACACACTGTGCCCTTTGTGACATAGATCCAGGTGAGACTTGCTCACTACATGAAAAATACTCTGGCAAATATATATAGCTAACTAAAGGGGAATTGGGAGGGTAACTGTAAACACCTATTTCACCTATCCTATGATGAGAGTTGAGTTGCAGCTCCTGGTCTGGGCTCTTGCCTCGTACACCCTCCAGAAACACAAGCCAACGTCCCAGGATGATCGCGTCTCGCCGCTTCTGTACACCGCAGGTCCGTGCTCCTCCTTCACGCCTTGCAGGGCTGGAGTCGGTGTCCGGCCGCCAACTTTCCTCCCAACTACGGCAGCCAGCCTACGTCTCGACGGTAGCCGTATGGATTCCCAATTAGTTCCGTGTCACTGCACTCCCAGTGGAACTGGCCCCGCCACTACAATGTCACTGTGAAGTTATTAGTCGTCCCAGACGATACTGCTTAAGCTCCACTTGCACAGCACCCGACTCCAGAGCACTTGAAGCTCACTACACTGTCAATTCCCTCGTCGGTCTAGGTATGTCACTAGGTATGAAGGAAGACTTCTCGACGTGCTTGCATACAGCTGGTGACTCGTAAGGTTCCACGAGATTGTCGTCTTACTGTCAAAACTGACAGGACCGTCGATCACACGTCCAACCTAGTTGACAAGTCAGTCAATTAGGTTCCCTCACGGTGGAATGGCCCAGCTACTAAGCTGCCTCCTACACGAGTGAACTGCCAAGGACGTCACATACGTCAAACGTCAATGCCCGGTCCACACTCTTGCAACGCACCTGTCCCAGAGCACTTGTTGCTCAATATTTCGCCAATTCCTTATTTGATCCACACCTGGGTTGAAGGAAGACCTCACAGAGTGCGTGCTGACAACAGGAGACGCTTATATCCACCGGAGCTCGGGTAATCCGTCACTCTGACAGGATGACCGGTCGCACGTCCTGCCTCGCGGACGTGTCGTGTGATACTGATGGCGCCAACGCGTCGCTACGGCTCGACCCCCCTGCCTATGTGACGTCACATTTGCCAAGGGAGGTTTTCATTGGCTCCCAGTGCCACGTCGCTGACGATGACCAAGCTGGTGTCACTGACGTTACACAGTTTTGGCGGGAGAACAGAGTAGCCAGCGCCATATTGGCTTTCTAAAGGGTAGGATTGCTTGGTCCCACAGGAAAAAATATTCTTCTTTCACGAATTTCTCGGCTCTGCGAGTACACTATACTCTCCCACTTAATGTTAAACTGAGGCCCGCAACGTAGAGAACGCTCGGGTATAGTGGACATGACTCTTACAGCAGGCGTGGGAGAATTAGAAGGGGGGAACACCGTCACATACTTTATAATTGTCGCTTATTCTGTTTGCATTTTATATACATTTTTTGAAGATTTGTGGTCATTATATCAATGCTTGTTATAGTGTTTAGTACCTATGAGGTAGCTATCAAGTTTCACTCCAGTTGATCACTTCGCGTAAGTTTAATAGTATGGTTTGTTTTAGTAGTTATAAAATTCTTCTTGTAATTTAATGGATTTTTGAATTAGCTTTTATCTATGTGACAGTTAATAAGTTTTATTTGTATTAATCACTTTAAGTAAGCTTAAGTGTTTTGTTTTTTTAATAATTTTCCTTTCTTTGATAGGCAATTATATTCAGTATGAGTTCTTTGTTTACCAGTTATTTGATTGTGATTTCTGTTTTTTTCTTTTAGATCTGATGATGAATACGAGAAGTATTCGAAACGTTATGCATTTTAAAGTAAAGAACCTGAAACAAGACGTTCAGTATATCTCTGGTTTTCCTATTCATCTTTATATATATATATATATATATATATATATATATAATATATATATATATATAGGTATATATATATATATATATATATATATATATATATATATATATATATATATATATATATATATATCAGACCAAGCCTGAATGGTCCCCAGGACTATATGCGAATGAAAACTCACACCCCAGAAGTGACTCGAACCCATACTCCCAGGAGCAACGCAACTGGTATGTACAAGACGCCTTAAACCACTTGACCATCACGACCGGACATAATGAGGTGATAACCGAAGCTATTTGAACCACCTCACCGCCGGCACTCGGATGGTTATCTTGGGCATAGCATTTTACCAAATCACCTCATTCTTTGGGGCACACGTGAGGAACACAAATTTTTGTGTTCCTTTTTCGAGTCACTTCTGGGGTGTGAGTTTTCATTCATATATATATATATATATATATATATATATATATATATATATATATATATATATATATATATATATATCCTTCAATCAATCAAAGAATCAACAGATAACCCAGAGCATGAGCCAGCCTCTACATCACTCAGTACGTCACATTAATATCTCCAAGATAGCATAATATATATGTTACTTAAAGTATGCAGTTCTCAATATATTCTTTAAGGAGAGAGAAAGACGGTCTAAGATGCTGAAATACAATAATAGACAGAAAGAAATAATATGATGGACAGAGAAGAGAACTTCTGCATATATTCATAACTTACAACACTTCCAGGACTAGAATATTATTTTTTGTCTCTTTATTGCTAGAACTCATCGCTTTATGCTCCATTGAAATCTCCAGATAAAAATGTTTCCAGCAATATTGTTATTCTCATTTATGACGTCACTTTTTTATTATTATTGCATTAGGTACATCTGCATTAGTGCAGCTACCCTAGACTATATGAAGTGGAGTACAGTGTGTCAAAAAAGCTAACTAAGTGATGCTAAGAAATCCCCATCACACAGGATGGTTAGTCATACAGAGGCATGTGATAAGCAGTCTGCACTGGCAGACTCCGGATGCATTTTGAGGATATCATCAACACAAGAGTGAATAAGGTAGCAGTGGTAATAAAAGTCCCCATCTCGCAGGATGGTTAGTCATACAGGGCCATATGTTTAGTAGCCTGCACTGGCAAATTTTGGGTACACTGTGAGGATATCTTCAAGAATACGAGAGTGAATAAAGTAATTGCAAAGCTCCAGGTACCTCATGCCAACTGGTCTGAAAGGTCTAATAACTGGGCACTCAGTGATGTAGTGGGGAGATCGTGCCGTAGTTCCTGCTCACAGAGTTTGCAACTGGAGTGCTCAGGATTGGGAGATCCGTCACCTGCAGCCACCTGCCACAGGTAACAGTAACCCAACCTGATCCTTGCAACCACTGTGTCGCATAGTCTAGTGGACGTTTTGTGCTGCCCATAGATATAGGTTTCAGATCTGAACAAATCATAGCTTTTTATACTAGTACTTTCAGGTCGTTGGGAGTCAGTAAGTTCTTTCCTATCAGATCTGATTGTTTGGACCAATACAGTTTTGACAGCAGAGATGGGGATACTTAGATCTAAGTCAACTTCAAACTTGTTACACGCTAATTTGGCTGCAATGTCTTTATGACGTCACATTAAATCATTTCACATAACATCAAATCATTTCTGATTGTAGGAGGGGCTGCTTGTAGACCACATTGTCATTAAAAGTCAATTAGCACTCGGGTGCGAAATTTTAGAACAGTGTAGTATTCAGATAGTTGAGGTAAAGTTCATTATAGAGTGAAGTCGTGTTATATTATTGAAACTTACAAACATTAATAATTGTGATACTGACAATGCATTTACAAGCACAACTGTGAGCAAGAATGAGATAGACACAGCTAACCTAATCTAACCTCATCAGGACTATATTAAATTCAAACAATTATATAGTAATAAGCATAAGAATAAGCATTTTAATTTTATAATTGTATTATTATTCTTAATAGTGTACTTTCTAGTTTCAGCAAAAACGAATAGAGAACACACTCACACTAGGAGCAATAATAGTACGGAATAATTAAAAAGGGAGATCACAGCAATGTTAGTAATGGATAGTTGCAGGATGACCATAGCAATGTCAATACTGGATAGTTGTAGGGAGATCACAGCAATGTCAGTACTGGATAGTTGTAGGGAGATCACAGCAATGTCAGTACTGGATAGTTGTAGGGAGATCACAGCAATAGTAGTACAGGATAGTTGCAAGGAGATCACTGCAATGTATGTACTGGATAGATGCAGGGTGATCACAGCAATGTCAGAACTGGATAGTTGAAGAGTGATCACAGCAATGTCTGTACTGGATAGTTGTAGGGAGATCACAGCAATGTCAGAACTGGATAGTTGAAGGGTGATCACAGCAATGTCAGAACTGGATAGTTCCAGGGTGATCATAGAAATGGCAATACTGGATAGTTGTAGGGAGATCACAGCAATGATAGAAACAGAAAATTGTATTGAGATCGCCAGTCTTATTCCAACAGTTGAACAGGATAATTGTAAATCCGATACCAGCATCTATTCCAGGTTTCCTCTTCAGATCTTGAGTATATAAATATGAGCAACACAGAATAATAATAATAATAATAATAATAATAATAATAATAATAATAATAATAATAATAATAATAATAATAAAGAGAAAATCAAGTGAATACATGAGGGAATTTGAACTTTCAACCTGGGATACTCCCAATCAAATGCCATAAACAAATAAATCACAATCCGCATACAGTACTTCCAACAGATTTTTCTCGTTGATTCATCACCTTAATGTGATTTCTCTGTGCAGCAATCATATTAATAATAATAATAGTAATTATAATAATGATAACAATAATAATAATAATAATAATAATAATAATAATGAGGAAAAACCATTGGGATATGAGACGACATGAGCCTGCGACTAAGATATTGCCAGCCGCTCACTAGTAACGCGACACTTAAAAGGTTAGAGCTGTCACTCACAGACAGATTACACTTTCACAGCCTCATTGGATCCTAAGACAGAGCAAACTCGTTGCGATGTAATACTCTGATGATTCCGAGATTCGGCGATTAACTATTCACCGAAAGTACTACATGTACAATTTAAATATCCCGGGATTAGTACTCACATTCAATTTCACACCTGTCATGCCCTTTCACAGCTGACACTGATGACGTCTCCAGGTGGCAGGTAGACTGTAGAATTTAGTGAGGGAAACCCAATGCTATACGAACAATATTGGATAAGGTTTCAACCTCCAGCTATCCGGATGACAGATGGCAATTCCTGGTGTATGGTGTTGTAATACACCAGCTGATTAATCAATCCTAACGCGATCCTCAATAGCTCTAGTGTAATTTGCAACATTCACTCACAGTCTTTACTATTGTACAATAAACCCCACACACTTCTTAACACACAGATAGTATATTTTCCCACACCCACACGTTGCCGTTTTCTATTTGGTGTGGCGAGAGACACTGGCTCTCCTCCTCCACACTTCCCGTTTTCTGTTCGGCACAGGGCGTACGCACCCGTCACACACTGCCTGAGCAGCCTGAGACAAGGGGAATATTTCATACCTTCCTCATGTCCCATTATAGCGAACACCCAAATTCTACTCACATTTCTGGAATATTTCATACAGTATAATTATGTGAAGTATTCCTACAGATAATCTACAGTTATAGAAATGTTCTTACAGATAATCACTGCTAGATGGACAATCACTTCTCTCTCATATTCACAAATGACACCGAGTCCTTCCCCTGAACTTGTTACACTTGATTTCACCTTTCTCTCTCTCTCTCTTCCTGTGAAATCACTCTCTCAGGTATTTAACACTGCTGTTAAATTCACATATCAACACACATGGTTCTTGGTCTGTTCCTGAGTCGCCGTTTATGTCGTAATTTCTTATTCCAGTCCAATGTAACATCCTTTGGACACCTGCAATTACTCAGTGATATGGTTCTGAAATATTTACGGGTGTTAGGGTTATACCAATATTTCAGGGCCTGGGGACAAAGCGACATAACTCGGAGATCTTGAGACAGTTACTTTCTGCTGTAACTCTTGAGGGTGCTGTGATGTCATCACCTGTTGGCCAATCAGAGTCGTCGGCCTCTCCTGCACTTTACATACTCTGCTTCCAATGGATCTGGCACCTGTTGCTCCTTGTGGTGTCGTGTTTGGTCCCCCCCTCCAACACAGTGCCCCCACAGTCTTCAAAGGGGAAGGAGTAATCTTGTGGTTACCTTCCAACCGTTTTGGGGAGAGGAGAGCCTATCCTGACCCCCCACTACCACCTTGTAGCAATAATGTCCCCCCTCTCAGTAGAGGGTATCATATTCCTGGTGATTTGAGTGTGCATTCTGCATTGCACGACTTCCAGATGACTCAGATCACATTCATTGACCTGCTTGAACTCCTCTCAGTGAGATGAATTCAGAGACATCCAAGTAGACACACTTTGGACATCAACTAACGAAGTTAGTTCTTGCAAGCACACATCAAAGCAATAAGTTAGTGCGCTGTGAGATCTATCTTTTACATTACCCCCCAATTTCAAATGTATATTGCTTGCAATCATGCATTAACACAATCACAAACTTATGATTACATATCTTGATTGCAACTTGATTGCAACAAGCAATGTGCAAGCATACTCTCAATATGACATCTTGAGTGATTCCATGTGGACCACTCCATCATCTGCATCTGCTGCCGACACTTGATCTTCATCCTAAAGTGTCAATCTTCTTTTCTGCTTCTTCTCAGGTGTAGAAATGTCCTGCAGTTCTGTGGTAAAGCACTCGTGCATACACCGGTGCAACAAACGGCTCAACACCTCAACATTTGTCACCAGATACATAACTCAAACAACCAATCAGATCACACAAGAAAAACCCCTCAATACCTTTTGTACACCTGACTCCTAGCTGTAATGAAAGCTGGCTGTCAAACACATTGACACTTTTGCTTCTTCTTGTTGACACATAATGAATCCTTACAGGCACTTAACACGTCGTTAAGTGCCTGTATGATATAATTCTCCTTCACCTTTTCTCATCTCTCTTGACAGAACAGCAAGCAAACCCAAGCACTGTAAAACACAATTAGCGCATCCCTCAATGTTGACACAGTTCACTTCTGCACCGTCGGCAAATATCACTTGGTCCGGTGTTGTATGACACCTGACACCTTGGGTAGAAAGCCATGTTCCACCCCGAATTGCATCTGAGACTTCGGTCATTGCTGAAATTATGGCATTTTCAATTCTTTTAATTTCCTCATAAGATGTCATCTGACTCCTGACACATTGGATGTCACATTGAGTGACATCTCGTCCCACCGAATTGATCTTTCCAGTAGAGACCAGTCTGACACCACAGTCAGCTGTCTCCATCTTCTCTAGTGTCGGTTGACACCTGACACTAAAGGCATACCATCTTCCAGGAGTGTCAACACACATAGCTATCTTTAAGTCTTACACCACTGTCAGCTACTTCTTTCTTTTGGGTCCCGTCACACTTGACACTCATAATGATTCCACGAATGACATCTTTTTCTTTTTATTTAAATTCTTCGTCGCAACAGACAAGACTACACTGTCGGCTACCGTCGCCTTCTTTGTCGTATGAACGATGACGCTTTTTCTGACACCCTATTTGACACCGTTAGTAGTCCCTTTTCTTTTAACAGCTCCACCTGCTGGGACGACAGATCTGACACACTCATGAACTGTCACCCCTTGAGTCCCCTGACATTTGACACTACTGTTGACACTTCCTCCTTCCTGCACACTAGTGAAATTCCCTATAATCCCACTTGGCTTCTCAAAAGGCAAAAATGTGCCACGCATTATCAGGTACACGACGTTAGCGTCACCTTTGAGTTCTTGAGTTCTACTCCATGTTCCACAGACATATGCAGACATGGTGACATCTTGACACATCCCCTGATGTCTCCCTCTAAAATCACATAGCTGTCAGACATGACAGTCGTCAGGACAAGCTGATGAGCTAAAGTAGCAGATTGCGATCCTACTAACTACTTAAAGTCCCTTATTCTGTACACATTAGTGACCTGGCCATATCCTAGGTCACTTGAGGTCATACCATAGTCAGCAACTGACTCGCCACCACATCCAGTGGTGGCGAGTCAGTCACGTTAAGGCGACTTCACCTTATCAGCAGATGTCACTTCCATACCTACCTTATTGTTGCAGACAATAAGGTAGGTACGGAACTGAACACACTCTTGTTGGCTCATGTTCCTCAACTTTGCTATGTTATAAAATTCCAATACTGTACGGGAATTCGAACTTTAAGTACCCATCTCGACAACTTGATTCTTGGTGTGTAACTGTATTTTCACTGAACTTTCCCGGGTGAATGAGATCTTTCAGGCCAAGCCCATATGCCCCAGTGCCTTAAACTTCGATTTCCATCTCAGGCAACATTCTCCCTTCATACTATACAGTGCTAACCACCTCCACACGTGGCTGGCATTTGTTCCCATTGGTAGTAATGATGCCTGACCCACCTCCACACAGGTTACCCGTACTTAGGGGACATGTCTTCGACATACCCCGTCGTCCACGACGACTCTTTCTGACACACATGGTACTTACATACCCAGTCATACTTGATATGTACCTACCTAAAAATTTCACCCATTCCTTAGTCTTTGCAACCTTTAACTTTAGTTATAGCTCTTGGGCTCTGCCTTAGCCCTACACATTGGACGCCAGATTTGAGAGCATACTCCGGGTCACTGTAAACACAAAGGCCCCACGTTAGGTGTCAGATGTGTGAGAGAGGCCCCTTTGCATCCACACTCAATGGATGTGAGAATATGGTTTTCCTGTTTCTTTTATACACATCTTAGCCCCACCTTGGGCGTCTGATGTGTAATGATAAATTTTACCACACACGACAAGAACCACGCAGAGCACCACAATGTGCGATATTACAGGTTAATGAGATGTGGATTCGACTTTTTGCTTTAGACAAACAAATGAATACTCTCTGGAAGCGTGATAAAACGCCAAAGACATGAGCACTTCAAGTGGAGATGAAAGTTAGGGAGTCTTCAAATTCCACAATCAATACCAACCCTTCCTCACTTAAGTTGTTTGTTCGCTTTGCAACTTGCTTGCAAGCAATTCTAACAGGTAGAGGATGGATTCCAACACCAAATTTGTATTTATTGATTGGGATTAGAGGGCTAGATCCCAAGCCAACTCAAATCAATGACATTGTCAAGAATGCAAATGAAATATGGGGGACAGTACTGCAGAATGAGGAATAACATCAAAGGCACGTGTTTTAGCAAAAGTAGGTATATTCGTATATTTATTAGTATATTTATTTATTATTATATTTATACTGACTAATACACAGTGACCCACGTTCTTTACGCTAATCAAGAGTGTCACTTCAGCAAATGTCAAAACCACCACTTCGTACCAAGTCTCCAGACCCACCACTCTACAGGTGCAAAGAGACTAACAGTCTCGACAAACTGGACAGGTCATGGACAAAAGTAAACTAACCTGAACACTAAGTAAACGCTCTTGGCAATTATTGCTCTTGCTACTGGCATTATCAAAAAACTTAGCAAATTAAATAAATTTACATATACGTAAATAAATACTCAAGGCAAAGTCACCAAGTTATTCAGCCACAATATCAACACCAGTTAATTACTTTACTCTAACAAGTTCACCAAGACATAATATTACAACTGCTTGAACCAGTAACCGAGTTCTTTCTGCTTAATGTGCCTTAGAGCCTCTTCTTCTATGATCCCACACCAAATCAATGTTAAGTTCTCAAAAATTTTCGGGAGCAAGTAATAGTGCAAGGATTAAAGGGAGGTAAACAAGATGCAAATACACCTTCACCAATATATTATCTATTGAGGTATAACTACACTTATGTACAGAGTGTCGCTTTCACCTAGGACACTCAATATCTCTGCAATGTTATTCAAATCTCGGTGAGTCTACTATCTTGAAGTCTACTTCGTCCAAACTCAATGGTAATCACCGGCGAGTTCACCTTCCTCAACATGGGCTAGTCCACACACAGTATCGTCACGATGTCCCAATACCCTACATCTGCTCTCCAGAAACACACTGACAGAGAACTTCAGCAATATGCTGACAGGGGTCACAAATAACTTCCAGGGATCTCTAACACCCTGGCAGAAGTCTCTAGCAACACACCAGCAGCACTTCTCAACAGACGGCCAATACTGACGTCTTGTAACTCCTCTTGGCCAAATCCCGGGTACGTTGGTCCACACGACAGTGCATAAGTACAACAGCTAACACACTGTCTATTACCGACAGCAGCCACGTGTCCTCTCACAGGAACAAGTCAGGGATCAGATTCACGAAGCAGTTATGCAAGCACTTACGAACCTGTACATCTTTTCACAATCTTTAGCGGTTTTGTTTTCAATTATTGAACAGTTTATGAGCCCCGAAGCACCAGGAGGCTGTTTATAACAATAACAATAGTTGATTGGCAAGTTGTTTAAAACTTGTAAACTGTTTAATAAATGTTTCCAAAACCATCAAAGATTGAGGAAAGATTTACACGTTCGTAAGTACTTGCATAAGTGATTCGTGAATCTGGCCGCAGGAGTTTGGGACTGCCCAAGGTGAACTTATTTCCACAGTGCAATAAACTTTCCAAGTCACCTCTGTGGACATAAGTCATTAACCAGACAGAAAGTATACAGGGAGTACATAGAATGCCAATCTTTCACTGGAAACTGTAAAATGTAATCAGTTGCACACTCTAGATGGCGTTGGTGATGTTACTTCACTCACCACAGGTCATCATCACCGCTCTCGCTTCCTAAGTGAGGTACGAAACAGGAGCCTTTCAAAGATGCCACACCTCTGCCAACAGATGGCGTTGTCTTCGTCTCAATGCCTTGGAGTTGGAGTGTAGATCCAAAGATGTGTCGAAATCACCACACACCTCACTCCATAGAAAGCATTAATATCGTAACACATAACAACAACAACAATTCACAAAAACAAGTGATTACTTTAACACTGTCCACCAAGACATACAGTTACAATGAAATAATTAATTACTCAAATAATGTTCATTAATCCTTCTGTTATTCGGACAGACAACACAATCAAATAATTTACGTTATTGACATTCTGTCACTCAGTCAACAATCCGAGGATAATTAATTAACAACAATTACGTTAACAACTGCACTGCGATGGCAGGAGTTGCACAGGCCACTAAAACCTGATTTTATGATATTGTATCATTCAAGACTGGCGCGCTTTAGGTTGGATACGCAATTGACGCCTGAGACCTCCAGTGAACGGCAGCTAGTTTAAAAAATATTCCCAGAAATGCCCAAGGGCTGCGGGTTGGATCAGTTCTGAGTGAGCATCCACGGGTTGCCAACACGCCTCTGGCCCTCAATATTCTGTCGGACGCGGTGTTGAAAGATCGCCCTCTGATGATGAAATTCTGACCTTATTGTTTGAGAAGATAAGTATATTGATATTGATGAGGTAAGGCACAGTAAGGACCTAACAAAAGTGTCTGATTCAAGAGATAGAGCACGGATAAGGACAATACAGCGAGCGTATCCAGTAGAAGCTAATCACTCACTTGGCTTGCTGCGACCTCCCAGGCCATTATTATCACTACCCATGTCATCTCCAATTTTTTAATAGAGTGATACTTTAGGTGAATTGTTCTATGGGCTCAGTGCTGATGTTTCTGATACAAGTAGCATAGGTAAACAGTGTTAGCGGCTTCCATGGTGGTGTTACTATGCCCGTGGTGCTGGTGTCAGTACAAGGAGCACAAGCAATTTCGCGAGGGATGACTGTGATCATTTTGTGCCGCACAAACCATAATTTGATGATTCTGATAATGGTGTTTCAACCCACATTCCCGTATACAGGTTCAGATATGAGATATGAGATACCAGAACAGAATATTGCCATTGATCTTTTCCTACATCTTTTCAATACTAACTTACATATTGATCTTGTCCTAGATATTTTCAATCCTACCTTACACTTTGATCTTTTAGGAGATCTCTTCAATCCCACCATGCACTTCACAAGCTTGGGTACATACCACCTACAGGAACTAAAGCCAAGAGTGTACGTGAGTGCACTGATTGCAAGCATAAAGAAAGAACAACGAGGAAGCGAATATCTGTGCATCAAGTGCAAAGTCGCACTTTCTCATGGACTGCTTCTTTGAATGTCACTCACTTCCGAAGTACTAAGTGTGGAATACAGTGTGAGACTGTAAATAGTGTGTGAAAGTGTACATACTGTAAACAGTGTGTGAAAGTGTACATACTGTAAATATATTGAATATTAAACAAGTAATATTGCGACAATAAAAAAAATTATGGCCACATTACCGACATGTATCACAGTTTCTTGGAACATTATGAATGTTCTATTGTATAAATATTGTAAAGGACACAAATGTGCATCAGATACGATAAACAAAACTAATTAGAAAGCATTGAAAAAATATATTTTCATAGGTATCTATATCATAGATATAGAATATCTATAAAATCTATTATTATTCCTTCAAATAGGCGTTTCTCTTTGCTATTGAGCAGTTATACAATTATACTATTACTAAAATCCTTTCTATGATTAAAATCCCAACAATAGTTAGTAATGACATTAATCTTATATTATTTTGTTACTGTTTTTTTGTGTTCATGGACTCTTTCAATAAACCACGACCAATCTCCAACATATGATACAGTGCAATCATTACAATTTATAACAAACACCATTACCTACATCTTTATTATTATTACCATTATCAATGCAACCAATAAGTAATGGTAATATCTTCTCACAGACATAATAACATAGGATAAGTCACATGTTGTTCAGTTTGGAGTGTGAGCAAGAGACGGCAGGTGAGTTACCGAGCCCAAAGTTCCCATTTTGGTGACATTATACACCTCCACAATTTGATGCCAGTCTAGGTAGTTCCTCAGTGAGTGGCCTGACAGTGTGATGTCAGAGGAAGTTGCAATACGAGTGGGTGTTTGCCTGCCTACTAGTTTTTTTATTTCTTTATTTTACCAACGTGATGGCGACGTGGAGAGGTGCTTGGTTTCCATTAATAGACCATGTATTCCCACGTGTTGATTAATAATGGTTATATCTTCAGCTATTCAGCGAGTTTTTCTTTTAATGTGTTTCAAGCATAAAGTAAGTTATTTGGAGAAATTGGTAATTTGCAGTTAATACTTTTTGTTTGACAAAAAAGTACATATTCCATTTCACTGAGAAAGAGGTTGGTCCTTTATTTACTCTGCTCATGCTTATTTATTCAGCGCTCCTCTAGACATGAACCATACCTTAGTATCACAATAATAATGAATATCTTGATTCAACCTAGTGTGCAATTGAAAGGCAACAGTACTCTTTATCCTATTATGTATAATGCTTCCGAGACGAAGTTTGCCCTATCAGAGAAGTCACAAGCAGTCAAAGCACTGACTTATATCAGAATAAACCTGATTAAGTTTTCCAGAGAAGGCAGTATTGTAGATTGCTGCAACCTCTGTTTAGTTTGTGCACTATTTATATTAGGCAAACTTTGAATATTAGGCTAGGAGTCATAGTAAATAAGCTCGACTAATTGAATGGCTGCAACATGAAGGTTTCAGTGTGAGCGTGTGAGGGATGGCGGGTGGGGGTCGCAGGTGCAGGGTGAATGGGGCGGCATGGTGGGGGAGCTGGTGCGTGGCGAGGCAGACATCGCCGTCGCCGCCCTCGACATCACTCACAAGCGCAGCACCGCTGTCGACTTCCTTCTCGGTTTTCTCTACTCCAAGTACGCTTGCGGTTACATTTATTTGCTATTAAGCATTATAAATTTGATCTGAGCTTTGATTGAACTCTTTGTTGGTTAAATATTTCAAGCCTATTTTTCTAGAAAGAAGTGGGAAATAACCCATTCCATAATGATCACTACTTATATTAAGTGTGAAGTAATTCTAATTCACAGCAATATGTTTGCAACAGACACTGGTTTACAGTTAATAGACCAATGAACAATTAAATGTGTGAACGATGTTACGGCCACTATGGACCAGTAACCGGGTCCTTGAGGGATGAACCTCGTTTATAGTATCCGACCCCAAGTTGGTAGTACACTTTCAAATGGTTGTATAGTGCAATAGAATAAGGGGAAATTAAAAATACACACAGTTCCCTCCACCAATATATTTACACTTTAACCGTTAGATATCTTAAATAAAGCTGACTATTTCCACACTGCTTACAATAGTGGCACTTTCACACAGGACACCAAAAGTGCACACATGCAGTGTTCACCAACCCCAGAGTTTTCACCATCCAGTACCTTGTCCACTCGTATTGGAAAACACTGGCGCGTTCACCTTTTATGTGGGCCAGCCCACCGACACAGTATCACAAGGTGCCTATACCCCACTATCGCTCTCCAGCCACTCGCTGGCAGAGGATTTCTGCCACACGCTGATCGGGGTCAAAACAACCAGATATAGGGTAGCTAACCCCTGGCAGAAGACTCTAGCGACCGGCTAGCAGCACTTCAAAACAGGCACGTCACTGTTGTCTGTTACTCTCCTAAGCCAATCCCAGGGTACGCCGATCTCTTCCAACACTGCGTAAATCAGCAGCTAACACACTGCTCAGATCGGTGGCGGCTTACTTATTCTTCTTCCAGAACCAAACTGAGAGTATGTGGACTGCCCAAGGTAAACTGCCTTTCTGAGTACGACTGCATCCACACGTCACCTCTGTGGACATAAAACGTCATCAGTTACACGGATGGTACACTGGGGAAAACCATGAGGTAACACTCATTTACCTGGGAGTTGACATTATGCTCCGTAGCACAATCTAGGTGGCGCTGATCTTCATACGTCCACCACCAGAGGCCATCCACAACGACCTCTTTGTCCGACCAAGGCAGGAAATAGGAGCCATTGTCACTGCTACGCCACCACCAATTTATGGCATTGTCCACGTAGTGTCCAATATCAGGGGGTTCGAGTGCAGGCCCATAGGTGGCGCTGGAATTGCCACTCTACAATCCGACGAAGGTGACGAGACCCTAACAGATGTGAACCCTTTACCCTTACGAAATGTAGATTCACTAGAAAAGACTAGTGTGCTAGTCAATGCTGCAGCTCTCAAGAGCTCTGAAAGTTACCTCGGCGACAAAGACATGTGCTGTTGTGCAAGAAAAGTTCATATAAACATAAGTCGCTGCACAATTTGGTAGGAAATTTAGAACACTGCTTTTCAAGGTGTTAATTATAATAAATTTACGTTAACATGCTAACCATTAGAAACGAACAATTGTTTCAGCCATTTGTGTAACCAATTCATAATTTTAAACACATCGAAAAATAATAATTTTGTGAGTCTCTTTCTTCAGGGAAGAGCTAAAAATATGAAACAAAATTAAAGTAAATTTGATATATACAATAAATTATATATTCTTGGCTATATACAATAAATTAATAATAAAACCAGATATTTATATAGCAGATACTGAAATTTAGAGAGAAACATTTCAGAAAATTTGTTATCTTTTTTATTGCGCTCTTGGGAGTGTAGATAAATGGTTCAATTACAAAATAAATAATTGAAAATGTCTGAAACAATTTTATAACTTATATATTATTGTAAATAATAATGCCAATAATGTTATAATTCTTCAAATTAGTTAATTTTTATGCAGACGATGAGCTACAAATAACGTGGCTGAACATATGATAAAAAAACTACACATCAGAAAGTGAAGAAACTGCGACGTTCGATCCGTCCTGGACCTCGAATTGATAATGGTCCAGGATGAACCAAACTTTGTTGTTTCTTCCCTTTCTGACGTTTGCTTCATCAGTTACTTTTATGTATGAAGACGAGGAGTCACAATAACGTTGCTGAAATATTTTTGACTAAACCACACACTAGAAAGTGAACGACAACGACGTTTCGGTCCGTCCTGGACGAATCGACTTGAGAATGGTCCAGGACGGACCGAAACATCGTCGTCCCCTCACTTTCTGGTGTGGTGGTTTGGTCAACACATTTTATGTATAATACGAATTTAATCATCTTATTAGGTAATAAGATATGATATCAAAGCTCTTTATAAATGGAGATTTATAAACTGAACCTAATATCCATATATTTCTATTGTGACCTCACCTAACAAAAGCCATATGCTCCTGTGTAGGTAAAACCTCATACATCATTAAACGAAAGCTGCCCTTCATTTGGATTATAATATCTTTCTGTTGAACGTTCCTTCTGTATCTCATAAAGACCATTATGAGTATAAATAAAAAAATATAATCACTAAAGTCTATAATGGACGGCAATAAAGTTCATAAGTTTTTCACATTCAGTGTTTTATTAGTGTTTTGCTGTTAATACCAACTGGTGATGCGTCGCCCGTCAAGCAGTGACTATGTGTGGACAGCGTACACCAAACAGATGGAGAACGGGGCATGGGCAGCGATGGGGGCGGTGTGGTGCTCTCGCTGATGGTCCGACCCTGGTGGTAATCTGCTCCGGCCGACGGGGTCACCACATCCCTCTCTGATACACTCATCACAGTCTTGGGATTCCTGATGGGTCAAGGTACTGTTACGATTATCGTCACGTTCATACATTTTCCAAGAGTTATTACTGACTCGTTCATCAGAGTTATTTTGCTTTTCTTATGTACTGTACATACTTGATGGCCCAGATATTAATTCAATTCAAACAGGAAGTGTGAGAGTTGCACGGTTTTGGAGAAATTTAGATTTTAAGGAATTCTTAGGGGGGCTACATGTTAAAAAAAAAAGCTGCTGCGGTGCCGAAGATTTCAGTTTATTCCAATCGGTCTCGAAGAGCATCCTTTGATGTCTCTGAGATTATCTTTTATGTCTTTGAGATTACTTTTGATGTCTCTGAGTGCATTTTGATGACTTTGAGTGTATCCTTGATGTTTCAAAGAGTATCCTTGAAGCCTAACAATGTCTTAGAATGTTTTCTTTGATATTTGACGAATATATAAGTCAAGAAACTTTGTAAAGAAGTTACCTGCTTGAGGGGTTCTGGGAGTTCTGCTCCAAGTCCGGCCCGGGGCCAGGCTTGACTTAGGTTACATAGTTACCCACAAAAATTTAATACCTTTACGAAGAGTACTGTTAGCTGAGAAATAATGTAAAAATGATTCCTTAAACTATTTTTCATGTGTATTCTTAATTAACATATGACATGAAAATAAAGTCTTAGTAAACTTTATACTGCATAAAGAGTAATACTAGTTATGAAAAGATGTAAAGACGTTATTATAAATTATTTACAGTATCACGAATAGTAATGGTTAGGAAACGTTAAGAAAAGAATGAATTATTAAATTTATTACTGCATAAAGCATAGTTGGTTTAAGAACAGTGTTAGTAAGAAATATTATGTTGATAGAGATAAATACATTGACATAGATTTACAAATAAATTTCGGTAAATGACTAATAAATACTGTGTAATTTTTTTAATAACAATATATATAATTTGTAAATAAATAAATTAATCATTTGTAACTAGAATAAATAAATAATTTGTAACTAGAATAAATAATTTGTAATAATTAACTTGTTGAGAAATAGTATTGGTGATGATAATATGCAACAAGGAACTAGTTACTGTATAAAGATGTATTGTACATTATGTTTAAAGGATACGAAGAACATTTAAGAGAATGTAAAGGAAACAGATAACATGAGTTGAACTTGTAAAGAACATGCTGTAAACAAGGCGCCTGACTGCTGAGTGGACAGCACTTCAGATTCGTAGTCCTGAGGTTCCGGGTTCGATCTCCGGTGGAGGCGGTGACAAATGGGCAAAATGTTTCTTTCGCCCTAATGCCCCTGTTACCTAGCAGTAAATAGATACCTGGGAGTTAGACAGCTGCTACGGCTGGTTCCTGGGTGTGTAACAAAAATGAGGCCTGATCGAGGACCGGGCCGCGGGACGCTAAGCCCCGAAATCATCTCAAGATAACATAAATAACGTGTAACAAGTTGTGCAGAGATGTCAAGAACATGTAAGACATTCTGAAAACATGGAGAATTTGAAAAACACAAAGANAAGGGAAGGCGATTGTACCTGAAAAGCCCGAACGGGGTTAAAGGCGGACAGTACCTTAGCTCGCTCCGTTAAACTCACCTGGTAGTAGCCCTTGAGTAAGTCTACCTGAGACAGGTAGCGGGCATTACCAATGGCATCCAATATGTCGTCTATCCTGAGTATTGGGTAGGCGTCCTTCACTGTGACCTGGTTCAACTTCCTATAATCCGTGCAAAGACGGATTTTGCCGTGAGGTTTGGGTACCAGGATGCATGGTGAGGCCCAGGGGGACTCACAGGGGGTAGCCAGTCCATGGTCCAAGAGATACTGTACCTCAGCACGCATGACTTCCGTTTTGCTAGGGCTGATTCGGTAGAACGGTTGGCGAATCGGCTGGGTGTCAGGTAGCAGTTGGATGTCGTGCCGAGTCACAGTACACTCTTGGGGATCATCTCGAAACAACTCCTGATGTTCTCTGATGAGTTTGATGAGTGAAGCACTATTATCGTCCTGAAAATGATTGTGAAGGTCAGTAAGGATTTCCGAATTAGAAAGCGCTGTCTCAGTGTCAGTGCTTTCGGAAGGAGCAGCAGGGAAGGTCTCACTGTGGCTGTATGGACCTGTAAATGAGGTGAAATTGGTTAACACAGTGGGAGGAACCCCATGGTAGGGTTTGAGTAGATTGATGTGGCACAGCTGGGTCTTCCGCCGCCTATCGGGGGTCTCGAGAACGTAGTTGAAGTTGTTCGGCACTCCTTAACACGGTAGGGTCCTGAGAACCTGTTCTGTAAAGGAGAACCTGGGATAGGGAAATAGGCAAGAACTAAGTCTCCTGGTTTAAACTTCCTTACTTTACAGTGCTGGTCGTAACGAGTCTTCATCCTCTCCTGGGCTTTCTGTAGGTTGTTGCTGGCAAAGGAATGGACCCTCTCTAGAATGTGTCGGAGGTTTGAAGATACTGGGGCACATTCTGATGCTCACTGAAGGTGGCATCACGTAGAGAATCCTTGAAAGCCTTGAGAGGTGTACGGCACTTACGTCCGTAGAGCATCTCATAAGGAGATACTCCTAGTGACTCGTTGGGAAGACTTCTGAAAATACACATGATGAGATCAATTTGCCTATCCCAATCCTTTGAGGTCTCATTACAAAACTTTTTTAAGAGTGCCTTGATGGTTTGATGACTACGCTCGAGAGAACCCTGTGAAGCAGGATGATAGGGGCTGGACAGTACCTGTTTGATGTTGAACTCCTCCAGAGTCCGTTTGAAGAGATCACTGGTGAAGTTGGTGCCACAGTCGCTCTGAATCTCCCTCGGAAATCCATACTGGGTGAAGATTTTCAGTAGATTCTTCACCACTGTAGCAGCCGTAATATTTTTCACTGGAACTGCTATCGGAAATCTGGTGGTAGGACACAGGATGGTTAAGATATAGGCGTTGCCTGCACTGGTCCGAGGCAAAGGACCAACACAGTCAATAATAAGCTTGTGGAACGGTTCCTCAGGCACCTGGATGGGTATCAGTGGTGCTCTGGGAATGGAAACGTTCGGTTTCCCGGCTAACTGACACACGTGGCATTGTTGACATACTTCTTTACGTCGTTAACCATACCTGGCCAGTAGTAGTCTTGTCGAATTCCATGGTAAGTCTTGTTGAACCCGTAGTGTGACAATGCGCCGTGGGCCAGGTGTAGAATCGTGGGCCGCAGGCTGGTAGGAATCACTAGTTGTTCAACGTCTGCCCAATCGTCCTCGTCCTTCAGTTTACTGGGTCTATACCTGCGATAGAGTAATTCGTTCTCCATAAAGAACCCAGGAACACTGTCGGATGGGTTTCAGCCTGAAAGAATAATGGTGTCAAGGTAAGATCATCTCTCTGTAACTTACGGAACTCCACAGCGGTCAGGTTAGGGGGTAGTTTCGAAGGGTCCTGAGGGACAGCGGTAGCAGTAGAGTCAGCTGGCTGTGGTCGTGCAGCTTGAGCACGGGTGGTCACCATAACAGGAGGAGAACCTTCATCACTCTCTTGAACCTTTGCTGGAACATGTTCAAAAATCGGGTTATCCAACACAGAGTTGCTTACCTCGGATATGTCCTTGACGATCAGGTTGTTTGGTTGTTGGTCTTCTGCCAAGTCGTTGCCCAGGAGAAGTTGCACTCCAGGCATGGGAAAAGGCTTTCCCTGACGGCGACTTGGACTTCACCGGTCACGAAGGGACAATCTAGGTAAACTCTGGCAAGGGGATAAGGAGTTGTAGCAGTAAGGTCAGTGATGAATACAGTCTCTCCTGTGTAGGCGACGTTGGGCACAGCTGATTTCAAGACGATCGATTGTAGAGCCGCTGTGTCCCGCAGGATCTTAAGTCCAAAACGTCCCTCTGAATCTGAACCGTGGGTAGAGATAGTTCCTGGATATAGATGCTTGCTAAAGAGAGAGAGATCATTAGCATGAACACCAACATTCATTACAGGCTTACCGGACTTAGGGTGAGTAGGTTTAGACTTAGGAGGTTCTAGGTTACCTTTAGATTGGGACTTACCACATTTGTCAATGGTGTGTCCATATAGTCGACAATACCTGCAGTACAGTTGAGAGGTACCTTGATCTGGGCTCGCTTTCTCGTAACTGTACCAAGACTTCTTGCTGGTAGGTTCTGGTGTCAGCCGGTGGATGAGGCTGTAAGTGTCAGCTGACTTCGCGCACTTCACCAAATCCGTCTCTTCTTTGTCTGCTAAGTATAGGCGGACAGGAGGAGGTACACGTCTCAAAAATTCTTCAACCAGTATGAGGTTGACAAGCTCTGAAAAAGTAGAGACATGTGCTGCCTCCAGCCATTTCATGAAATATCTCCGTTTGGTGTTAGCAAATTCTAAGAAGGTGGTGGTACTTGCCTTAATGTAGTCACGGAACTTTCGTCGATAGCTTTCGGTGGAGAGAAGGTAGGCGTCCAACACAGCTTGTTTCAGGGTGGTGTAGTCGTTTTCCGAAGCCAAAGTGCTGAGTGTGACTGCTGCTCTACCTGTTAAATGTACTCGGAGAAGGGTAGCCCATTGGTCGTCAGGCCAATTAAGTTGATCAGCAAGGGTCTCAAAAGTGGTGAAAAACACATCAACCTCCGTTTCTATGAACGGGGGCATTAACTTACTTGCATGGGAGACATTGAAACTGGGAGGAAGACTAGCTGCTGCTTGTTGGAGTTGAGCTTGGTGTGCAGCGTCCCTCGCGAGTTCTCGGTCACGACAGTTTAGAGCTGTTTCTGCCTGTCGTTTGTCGTGTTCATGTTGTATCTCGAGTCGCTGTTTGTATAAGGCCAACTCACGTTCTTGCTGTCCTTTGAGGAGTAGGGCCTCCCTTTCACTTTCTTCTCTCTTCAGTGCGGCCTCTCGCTCCTTGAGGCGGATTTCTTCTTGTTTGAACTGGAGCTCGCGTTCTTGTTCTTCCCTTCTGAGGGCAGCTTCACGTTCTTGTTCTTCCTTTCTGATGGTAGCTTCACGTTCTCTGATTGCAGCTGCTTCCTTTTGTTGTTCCCGCTCGATCTTAGCAAGTTCTAACTTGAGTTTTATTGCTGCCAAGTCATGTTTATCTGAAATAGTGTATTGTTCATGAGTATCAGAATCTATCTTCCCTTTATCCAAAAGGTGATCTAAAATTATATTATTTACGGTATATTTGTTGGCGCCTGGTGGAACTTCCAACTGATACTCGTGTGCAAGAGTTATCAATTCGACCCTTCTAGCGTGACGCAATTTCTCTATTTCACCTTCTGGATTTGCCTTGAAAGCTTGTAGGCAAAACATTGTGAAAATATAGCAAAATAAAGGAGACACGAATATACAGTGAGAATATGGTGAATGTCAGAAACAGGAAACGTGGCAACTGATACGTATCCTGTGGGAAATTATTAATAATTAAAGTTAATTCAAGATGGTAAATGAATAAGGTCGCAGGAAATCTTGTACCTGGTACTCACTGTGGGAGGATAAAGGCAAGAAAATCCTACTAATTAGTGAAAATTAGTGAGTGAGTGAGTTTAAAAGACAAGTGAAACACTAAATGGCTTAAAAATAAATGAGGTAGTCCAAAAAAATGTAGTCATACCTTGCCAAGTCACTATAGAACATAAGCAAAGGTACCCACTGAAATTGAATATGGTATTTACAGAATTAGCGAACTTTGTGCTCAAAAGAAAGAACGCCAATTCCCTACCTTGGGTAAATACCATCAGTCTGACCGACGAGTAGGGGTGCGAGTGTCAACTGGTGACGAGAACTATCGGCGAGGTCCCAATTCGCCAATAATAGTTCGTGCTAGAGGATCTAAAGTCCTTTTTTTTCCTCCTAGAGTCGGATTGCAGAACTTAGGTGCTATTGACCCGGAGACAGACCACAGTACCAGGGTACCTATGTGATAATCTGTCAAAAATGTGAGAAATATCTGGGGACAAAAGATGTTAAACACGGATAATAACATGGAAGGGGGAGACGACCAATTAAGAGTATGACTGCGGCCTACAGTCACCACGTAATCCAAAGTTGTCTCACACTCACCATATGTTGATACCTGGTTGATACCTGGTTGATGGGGTTCTGGGAGTTCTTCTACTCCCCAAGCCCGGCCCGAGGCCAGGCTCGACTTGTGAGAGTTTGATCTACCAGGCTGTTGCTTGGAGCGGCCCGCAGAGCCACATACCCACCACAGCCCGGCTGATCCGGGACTTCTCTTAGGAAACAGTCCAGTTTTCTCTTGAAGATGTCCACGGTTGTTCCGGCAATATTTCTTATAGTCGCTGGGAGGACGTTGAACAACCGCGGACCTCTGATGTTTATACAGTGTTCTCTGATTGTGCCTATGGCACCTCTGCTCTTCACTGGTTCAATCTTGCATTTTCTTCCATATCGTTCACTCCAGTACGTTGTTATTTTACTGTGTAGATTTGGGACCTGGCCCTCCAGTATTTTCCACGTGTATATTATTTGGTATCTCTCTCGTCTCCTTTCTAGAGAGTACATTTGGAGAGCTTTGAGACGATCCCAATAATTTAGGTGTTTTATCTCATCTATGCGTGCCGTATATGTTCTCTGTATTCCCTCTATTTCAGCAATCTCTCCTGCTCTGAAGGGGGAAGTGAGTACTGAGCAGTATTCGAGACGGGACAACACAAGTGACTTGAAGAGTACAACCATTGTGATGGGATCCCTGGATTTGAAAGTTCTCGTAATCCATCCGATCATTTTTCTGGCTGATGCGATATTTGCTTGGTTATGCTCCCTAAACGTTAGATCGTCGGACATCATTATTCCCAAATCCTTGACATGCTGTTTTTCTACTATGGGAAGATTTGATTGTGTTTTGTACCCTGTATTATGTTTCAGATCCTCATTTTTGCCGTACCTGAGTACCTGAAATTTATCACTGTTAAACATCATATTATTTTCTGCTGCCCGTAATGCACAATATACACAGCACCATATAAAATAAAAAATGATTAATGTAAATAATGAAAGCAAGGGAAATGAAAGCCATGTACGCTTACCACAATTACCAATACCTGAGTGAAGCTCCATGGACAGGCCCCCAATTATATGTGACGGTAAAGTAGTGGAGTATGGTGGTCGGCAGTCTTCCACTGGCAGATGTTAAGGCCAGGCCACATATAAAAAAAACAAAAGTAAAAAAAAAGAAAAAAAAGAATGACTGCGTGTTGGATAATCTGTGGTAAGGTAATGGAAGAGACATAAAACACAATAATAACCAATGCTCTTTAATAACACTAAGAAACAAATTGAAATAAAGGCAAAATCTTGGCTTAATGGAGCAGAACAACAAGTGGAAAAATAACTGAACATAAAACTGAATTACGTTAAAGGGAGGAGAAGTGATAAGTATAATAATGTTAGTGCTGGGAATATATGCGCTAGCTATAAACCTCTATTTGATCACACAAGGTGGGTCAAGTAGGTGTTCACAGCAGAAGCACAAGATATATTCTGGCTGGCAGAGCTGCAAGGGACTCCAACAATGACTGGCGAGGAATGTGATTGGCGTGGAGCGGGAGTGGCGTGTTGGTTAGCGGCCAATCAAAATGCAGGACGGCCACAAGTCGCTAGTTTGGCTGGGAGCAGCAGTTGGCAGGTCGACCAGGTGTGCAGAAGTGGGGGGGAAGGAGGGAGTTGCAGGTGCGTGTGGCTGTCTTGATATATACGTTAAGCCACTATAAAACGTATCTTGCATATTGTAGAGAATGAGACGATGGGAAGATATAGCAGGCTAAATCTCTGGGAGAGATTATCGTCACAATATATATATATATATATATATATATATTATATATATTATATATATATATATATATATAGCGGCCAATCAAAACGTCAATATGTAACTCCTTTTTTGTAACACAGTTCAAATAAAGCAAATATATATGTGTACATACAAAAGAATGGGGGTGGTAGGAGAAGAAAATATTAGTGTTCAGTGAGAAACCACAAGGTCTCCTCTGAATACGTTTTATTTTCTTCTCCGAGGCTATGGGTCCCCACATTGGCACCAGAGGTGGTACCCTCACAAACTTTATATATATATAATATATATATATATATATATATATATATATATATATATATATATATATATATATATATGCGAACAAGCCTGAATGGTCCCCAGGACTATATATATAGGACTATATATATATATATATATATATATATATATATATATATATATATATATATATATATATATATATATATATATATATATATATATATATATATATATATATATATATATATATATATATATATATATATATATAAAGTTTAGACAACAACCCCACCAGGAGACTCAAACCCTAGCCAGCACAGATGCTTCACAACACCTGGCATAGCTGGTAGGCCTTTAACCCACTACACCACTCAGAGCCCTAAAAGAGATGCGAATTTGGGGGTATTTAACCCCCCCAAATATCCCCACCTCCCAAGGGCACTAGAGCAAGTGAGAGGTCAGTCACGTTTATCATCAAGCTCCTGTTAATATGGGAGAACACTGTGTCTATGCCTTATGCACTAACTTGCTTAAACTCACAAGTTTGAAGTTAAACAACTTTAGACGACAACCCCCACCAGGAAACTCGTACCCTAGCCAGCATAGATGTTTCACAACATCTGGCATAGCTGGTAAGCCTTTAACCCACTACACCTCTCAGACCCTTAAAATAGATGGGAATTTCGGAGTATTTAACCCCCCTCCCAAAGGCACTAGAACAGGTGAGAGGTCACTCACATTTTTCATCAAGCTCGTGTTAATATGGGAGAACACTGTGTCTATGCCTTATGCACTAACTTGCTTAAACTCACAAGTTTGACGTTAAACAACTTTAGACAACAACCCCCACCAGGAGACTAGAACCCTGGGCAGCACAGATGCTTCACACCACCTGGCATAGCTCGTACGCCGAGGGCCTTCTTCCTCTCCCGCTTTCCACTGACGTTTTCCTCAAACTCATTAGACTCTGTAATGACTCTTAACTCTTTCAATGGTAAATATTACACTCAAACTTTCGGTGTTGCTATGGGTTCTCTGCTCTCCCCTGTTCTTGCAAATTTCTACATGGAATACTTCGAAACTGTTCTTCTTCTTTCTATTGATACTCGGCCCTCTCTCTGGCTTTGCTATGTTGGTGACATTTTTGCTTTATGGTCTCATGACCTTAGTCTTTTCCAGCCTTTCCTCTCCTCTCTTAACAATCTGGCTACTTTCATCCATTTCAAAGTTGCATGGAAATCTAATTCCCTCTTTTCTTTTCTTGACGTTCATGTTCACAGCTCTGTGTCCGGGTTCCCTTTCTCTGTCTACCGCAAAATGATGAATAGTGGTATGGACATTCACTTTTTTCCTACCATCCTCCTCCTGTTAAGAAAAGTGTCCTCGTCTCTCTCTTCCTCCACGTTCTACGCATCAGGGACTCTCAGTTTCTTGATTAGAAATTACCTTTATCTACAAATTATTCTCTTCCCTCTGTTACCCTCGGGGCGCCTGCCAGCTAGAAGGACAATGCTTCGGATTCGTAGGCCTGAGGTTATGGGTTCGTTCCCGGTGGAGGCAGAGACAAAGGGGCAAAATGTTTCTTTCACCCTGATGCTCCTGTTACCTAGCAGTAAATATCTACCTGGGCGTTAGACAGCTGCTACGGGCTGCTTCCTGAGGGTGTTTAACAAAAAGGAGGCCTGGTTGAGGACCGAGCCGCGGGGACGCTAAGCCCCAAAATCATTTCAAGATAACCTCAAGATAACCCTTTGCATATAATGAACTGTGCCTATTCTCAAGCTAAACGAAATTTCTTTCATCCTAAACCTGCTTCCAGCACTAGTAGCACTGTGTTATGCCTTCCCTTCATATCTGAACTCAAAACTTTTACTAATACCTTTCGTCCTTTTAATATAAAGCTCGACTTTCGACAAACTAACACACTTCGTAGCAATCTAGTTCACACTGCTCCTCCTGCTTCTAATGCTGTTGGTGTCTACTCTATTTCCTGTTCGTCCTGTCCTCTCCAATACTTTGGTGAAACTGGCTGTACACTTAATGACAGACTTAAAGAACACAAAAGAAGTGTTATGTCTGCAGACACAAACAACGCTCTCTTCTCTCATGTTGGGGATTCTAATCATCTTTAAAGGATTGGTCTAATCATCCTTAAAATAAAAAAAGGATTGGTGTTCCTACAAAATAATTTTTCCTGCCTCTTTTCTACACAGACGCCGTTATGGTGAATCGGCTCTGATACACAACAAACCCAACATGAACTTGAGTTCTGGCTTTGTTGCTGTTGACTCTTTCTTTTCACAATACATACTCAAATGCTCTAAACTTTCTAACAAATGTGGCCTAATATAAGCCATTTATCTTTATCTTTCTCTTTCCTTCTTTCTTTTTTTCCCTTGTTTTCTCTTACGATCCCTTTCTTATTCTTATTACTATCCCCTTTATTACACTTTTACCTTTCGTACCTTTTGCCTTGCTTTTTCGTCTCATCACCTCTCTCTTGCCTATTTATTTGACTTCGCTTCCTTCCCTCACAACGGGAGACATCTCCTGTCCACGAGGCTAACCATAGCCCGTGCTTCTTGCCCAGCTCCTGTGCCAGGTAAGTTACGGGCTCACCATAGCCCGTGCTACTTGGAACTTGTTCCGAGTAGCTGAATCTATAACAACAACAACCTTCCCTCACCGTTACGGGCTCACCTACATGGACACTTCGTTCTGAGTAGCTAAATCTAAAACAACAACAACAACCTTCCCTCATCACAATCGACTTGAGAATGGTCCAGGACGGATCGAAACGTCATCGTCCCTTCACTTTTTAGTGTGTGGTTTGGTAAACATATTTCAGCCACGTTATTGTGACCCCTCGTCTGCATAGGAGGGATATCTAGCACAGTTTTCACTTTGTCTCATATCTATGAAATTTTGACCGGGAGATAATATCTTTATTATCTACATACTGGAAAAAAAGTTATTTAAAACAATTAAATTATTCAGTTATTGCTATTATGCATGTTTTTCTGTTGTCTAAATATATCATAAAGAATGTCCTTAGTGAACCATATTTTTGACTCGCCGGCAATACAACTCTGCCAGAAATGATAATTTTCTATTAAGGTTCACATCAACGGTGCACATGTATACACCTTCAATGGACAGGCCTAAGATAAAGTCATAACAGCAGCATAATACATAGGCATAATTGTTATATACTTTATGAACTAGATTTAAAACCTTTATTGTTTGTGATTTATATAAATGTTTAGAGTTTTGGTTTCAGTGAATAGGTGTAGTTGGCATCCTTCAGTCTCAGGATACTATGGACATGCACCCTGGTTGTCAATTCTGGTGCAGTATCTGGTGTGACTGATGAGGCCAAACCGAGAATGGCAGTCCATCCCACACTAAGCAAAAACGAAGTCCGATTCTGGTCTGTCTTCCTGGCTACTGTCTTTCCTTCTCTGTCTCTTTGCCTCCGATTTCTTGGCAAGTTACTCCTCGAACTTGGAGAGACCTCTTTGAACAGACTCTCCCCAGGCTGAACGGTCTGCGGCCAGTGTTTTCCACATAGCAAGATTGACGTTCATGGCTTTAAAGTCCCTCTTGCATACATCTTTGTACCGTAGCTGGGGCTTGCCTGTTGGACGCTTGCCCTGCATCAGTTCTCCATACAGGAGATCCATGGGGATCCTGCTGTCGCCCTTTCGCACAACGTGCCAGAGCCAGTGCATTCGTCTCTGTTTCAGCATTGTGTACATGCTGGTGATTCTTGCTCTCTCCAGGACGTTGTTGTTTGTCACCTTGTCCTGCCAGGTGATGTGCAAGATGTGTCGAAGGCAGCGCATGTGGTAGGCATTCAGCTGTCTTTCCTGACGGGCGCGGAGTGTCCAAGACTCACTGCCATAAAGGAGAGTGCTCTGGACACAGGCTCTGTAAACCTGAAACTTTGTATATTCAGCCTATTGTTGGCCCACACTCTCTTTGTCAGTCTGGACATGGTAGTAGATGCCTTACAGATGCGTTTGTTTAGCTTCGTATCAAGAGAGAGGAAGTCAGAGATTGTGGAGCCCAGGTACACGAAGACGTGAATGACTTCCAGTTTGGAATCGGAGATACCGATGTCAGGTGTGGAGTCCACTCCTTGTCCCATGACTTGTGTTTTCTTCAGGCTGATGGTGAGTCCGAAAGCCTGACAGGCCTCGCTGAAGCGAGTCATGAGCCATTGGAGGTCTTCGGCTGAGTGGGCAGTGAGTGGCGCGTCGTCGGCAAAGAGGAAGTCGCGCAGACACCTCAGCCGAACCTTCGTTTTGGCTCTCAACCTGGCGAGGTTAAAGAGCTTTCCATCCGACCTGTCTCGGAGGTAAATGCCTTCCGTGGCAGATCCGAAGAGGTGCTGCAGCATAACTGCGAAGAAAACCCAAATAGGGTTGGAGCCAGTACGCAGCCCTGCTTTACTCCACTTCGGATGTCAAAGGCGTCTGATGTTAGCCCATCAAAGACCATGGTGCCCTTCATGTTCTCAAGGAAAGATCTGATGATGCTGAGGAGCCTGGGTGGGCATCCGATCTTGGGGAGGATCTTGAACAGGCCATCCCTGCTGACGAGGTCGAAGGCCTTCGTCAGATCTCTGAAGGCTACGAAGAGTGACTCCTTTTTTTCCCTGCATTTCTCCTGCAGTTGTCTGAGGGGAAAAGACCATGTCGATGGGGGATCTGTTAGCTCTGAATCCGCATTATGATTCTGAATAGATTCTCTCTGCAAGTACTTGGAGCCTCTTCAATGTGACTTGAGCAAACAGCTTTCCGATAATACTGAGGAGGGAGATTCCACGGTAATTGTTCCAGTCGACTCTGTCACCTTTTTTCTTCTACAGCGTGACGATGTTGGCATCAGTAGTGAGGGAAGACACCAGTCGGGGCCGTTTTGCTCTTTTCAGCTACCCCAACTTGTGTCGTGTGTTTTACGTTACCCCGGTGAACTAGTCAAGTCTTTTTTTTCAGTGGCCCCGACTTGTGTCGTGTGTTTTTCGTTACCCCGGTGAGATTCTCCTGCAGCGTTCTGGCACAGTTTTTTCGTTACCCCAGTGACCCTTGCACAGACATCGCTAATGGGCAATGACGTCACCAGCTAGCCGCTCAGCATTCCTGCACAGGCACATTCAAGGGGATTAAAAAGCCGGCCTGTGAGTCGTGTGTTTTGCGTTACAACAGTGGTGCTGAAACCTAATGTATAATACCATCAATCCTAGTCAATTTTAAATTTCCTATTTACTTCCAACTATCGTCCATTGCAAAAGGGGAAGCAACACAGAGCATGAACTAGCATGTATCTCAGCGTTCTCCCCCTATCAGTCATTTATATGAAAACAGTCCCCTGCCAGGCGTGGCAACTTCAATGCAATTTCAGTAGTAATCCAATATTGCTGCATAAACGCATAAATATATATGCACGTCTCACATTCACTCAAAACATTCCTCCCCACACCTTGCTGTAGAATATAACAAATCCAAATTCTCATTCAGTAATAACCAGACTCATGTTTTGAAATAAGGCCTTCTGCAGCCACCTTCTTTTCTGACGTCATCTTCCCTAATGCGGTGCGAGGCGCCAATGAGCTCAAAAGCTTATAGCCAACGTGCTAAATGCGGGTCCTAGGAGGTTCACACTTTAGTGCGAACTCTTAATCACACCCAATACCTCACCTATACTCTGTGTTTCATCAGAGTCGATATTCAGCTACATAGGCTCGTATTTCCGCTCATTGTTCATATTTTCTGTTATTCATAAACTCTATCAAACCATCCTAACCTAACTTATTATATAACAAACAAATACATTCTACAGACCAGTTGTTGTTGTTGTTTAGTGGCATCACGAAAAGCGACCTCAGTATAGGGATAGGGTATTAGCTACCATTATCAAATAGGTGTTAAGGTATCACAGCACCTGACTGGTCAACTATGTGTGATGTCACCAGATGACCAATGCGGTCGTTAGCGTCCTACCTGCATGTGTACTGTATTTAATGTTATTATTCAAAAATGGCTAGACTAACCATCCCCACCTAACCTAATCAGAGGTTTAAGAATATACATTGTATAGGCTTTTATTATTTTATTGGTAATAAAAGTTTACATTCTGGTCTTAACAGTAAAACTGTAATGGGGAACAAGCATAATATTTCAGATGTTGGTCATAGCAATCCTAGATCCTGGTAATTTTTGTAAGGGAGACAAGTTCCTCTGCCACATCAAATCTGGAAGAATAAATAAAAACCATATGAGCAACACATAATAATAATAATTATAAATCAGTAATAATATGAAAGAAAATATATAGCTAACATCTAGAAATATACTTACAGCTCAGTAATATGAGGATTCATCACACAGCCACAGACATTTATCCTGTCCATCTATGCAAAATGTCTTTTTGCATTTGGCATTGCAAAATTAGAATATGCAAATTGAATTATCTTCCTATCGTTCATATTATATTCCCCATATTCAAATAAAGTTTCAAATTTATAGTGCAGCTTCAATTCAGGCGACATATTTGATAGACAAAAAACATGGCATAGGCTCCACAATAATAGGAGTACATACTCTGCATGCGTTTCGTGAACATGTATACTCTATAATCTTCAAAATAAGAGAGGAATTCTTGTAAATAACGTGAATGGAATTCCATCTTCTCCCCAAAATTGTCCAACACGGCGATAATGGCTCCTGAAGGTTTATTGTGTACATATACAGTCATCCAATGACCCATCATCGTTGCAGGGGATTTCTCATCTAAAGTATTTAAATAAATACCACTGGCTCTTATTTAATTTCTTGAAGATTCTCCGTACATCGTTCGCTAAATAACATCCGATATATATGGCTTCTTCCCCTAAATATATATTTTTCAACCCATTGTTTATTTCTAAACAATTCATGTTTCTTAGGCTCTCGTTTCACAAATAATACGTCGGTCAGCATTAATTTTCATAACCCCAGTAGTAGGGCCAAACAGCAGTATAACTTTATTTCCCACTATGGCTGTATTAAATTCCAATGTAATTCTTAAATTCCCTGTCGCTTCCAAGGAAACTGTACCCTTTATTTCTTCTGGTAATAAATTAAAGACCAGCAGAGTTTGACCTTTAACGAACGATTCGTAGGACAAAATATTATCTACATTAAATCCTACAGCATTCAGGACCGTATAATATAATTTCGAACATTTATGGGGGAAATCACACGCGATATTAAATAAACTCGTGCCGTTCACTGAGATATATACGTTGCTCAAGGCGGAATTGTTGAAATATAATGGGTTTAAGGTATAATCTCCAGAAATGGCTTCCATATCAATAATGGCCATGTATAACTTCTCAGGGATCACTCCACCCCAGGGTTGGTCCATAGTTAATGATTTTTGGCCCTGCCCTAGAATATAGGTTTTAAATAGGGTTTTATCAAATATATACGTTACTGCTCCATTATTTTGGGCGAGTGCTCTATTAATAGCTAGTAGCCCAGAAGGGAATGGGGTTAATCTATCGATCCATAAGCGGGCCATATTTATATTATATTTATAATTAGCAGTTGCTGTATCACTGCCAATAACCCATTTATCACTATTTAACTCCAAACGTATTCTTACATCTACGTTATCCAGTAAATATTCGCTAATAGATGCAATATCCAGTAGTAACTTAAAGCACGTATAAATGCCCTGTTCTTTCATATTAGCCATTTTCTCATCCTGATCTATCGTGGTCGTAGCAAAATACTGCGTATCAATTTTATTAGGTATCGTTAGCGCCTCTTCTTTATAAAAATGCGCTAGATGCTTAAAACGATCTATTTTACATTTGGAAAGAGTCGTTAGCAGCTTTATATACGCCCAATATGAAAATAAAGAATTACTTTCAACTACTTGTTCGTTGAAATACACCACCACTGTTTTAAAAAGAGTTTGTGATAATCCATTGGCTACAGTCACTTTTTTGCCCGAATCTATTGCGGCGTCAGCTTCTGTTAATTCTATCCCCACTTCTAGGCTAGGGATGACATATCCAGGAAATGACCAGGAATGCCAGGGATTCTAAATTCTATATACGAGTCCTTAAATTTATTAATTCCTAAATTAACAGGTAAAATATCAATATTTTTCCTGCTGGCTATAGTGGACTCAATCATACGTGCTGAATTAAGTTTGGGAAATCCATCTGTTACAGCCACTGTGTAACTTTCCAAAGGGGATTGTAGCCCCGCTCCTAGTGTAGTAGTAGTATTCATGCTGGATGCTATGAAAGGAATGAATTGCAATTTACGCAAACACGTCATTATATCTCTTATTCTTCTTATTCTGTTTTGTGAAACTGCGAATAAGTGCTAATTTTGTGGCCTTAGCCTTTCTCTTAGACTTTTTCCGCCTTTTACCACCACCTAAAATCTGACGCCCTACTCCCTTCAATGATTCGATCCCATGCTTCTTCATTGACTTTTTAAAGGAATGTTCGCCTGTTTGCATGTCTTGCAATACATTCTGCCCCATACTTAAGACGGCAGGAGCAAGTGTTCTCATTAAAAATGGCGCTGCTTTACGGGCCAAACCAGTGAGGAAACTGAATATTCCACCTCCTCTTATATGACTCCTATTGAATATTCTAATATCACTCAGCCCACCTCCTTTATATGAGGCAGGTGGACTAATTAAGAATAATATTTCGTCTACAGACGGAGGGATGAAATTGACGCGCATTTTGTAGCTTGCAGATGAGTAATGAGGCTCGGAACTGTAATGTCCTTATTATATAGACCCAATTCGGGGTCGTATATGTAAAACAGCTGTTGTGCTTCCTCGTTTATCAAAATAAATAGGAGTCCCATTAGGATCTGTTACTGCAATACTTATACTATCCAGTACATTTGTATTTAGAGGTTTATATAGTTTCCTATTCGTGCTTTCACCACCCTGCAAAGACACTACGTCCAATATATTCACTAATAAATTCCCGTACATCGTGGGTGCGATTTTATCACAATAAACACACAAGTAATCCATCATGCCCCTGGGTTGTGGAGGGTAGGGACATGTGTCGGATATGGGTTTCATCCAAATAATTCTTGTGTACGTATATATCATAATTTTTATGCTGATCAGTTCCCAAAACTTGCCGATGCTCGCCCCAAAAGATAGGGAAATCCTGCATATGCTCGTTTATCGTCATAATACAATACATTCTCATCGCTGCTCGCGGTATTGAACTTTACCCGATTGGAAATCGAACCATATTTAATATATGCATCTGCATATCTTGGGAAATGCGTCTTATAGACATCAGACACAAAACTCAAATCGTTCTGTGAAAATATATGGGTAATTTCATTATTGATGGCGTATATAATTTCCTTTATGCCACCAGCTAAAATATTAGTTTTCGGTAGAAATTTAGAATGTTTGTAACTAATTCCTTTAGCATCTAGGTACATAATTCTCACGCGGATATAACTTTCCAGATCATCCGATCTTATTATGTAATATGACGAAGGCAATAATATATTCTGGAGACACATTTCGTAGGAACGTCTAGAATCCAGCACGAGTTGATTATACAGTCTGTTTTCAAAAGCACTAGGTACATTATTAGGAAATAAATCTGTATTAGAAACACTTGTGGCGTAAATAACGTGGGAATCCATTGCTGGACTATGAATGAATAAACTAAAAACAAAACAGCACATCTATTTATACACTCACCTTTAGTAAGCTAACCATGGTGCTCCTCCGCCAACTTTAGGGCGTTTAGTTTCTCCAGCAGTTGTAGTAGGAGCATACACCCGTTTTCTTCTTAGTACCACGTCATCATTAAATACTTGTTTACGAGATTCTGTATTCCTAAACATTTCTCGTGGAGTTGAGGTTAAAGAGATGAATAATTTAACCAGCGGTAATTTTTCTCGTGGGAATACAGAGCGGTGAATCGTCATTTTAGTTAAAATATCATCAATTATGTTTATTCCAGTCACTGGCATTTGCAGATTCCCATTGACGTCCCATTGCACCATCTTGCTTTCATCAAAATAATTCAACAGCGAAGTAGCATAATCATGATCTTTAGCTTTCAATTTTAAATGTACCAAATGTACTATTGAAGGATTAGCTCGTACTGAAACTGGTGCTACTGGAGTAGTTGCTGCTGGTGTTGGAGCTAGTGATGGCGCTACTTCTGCTTTTTTTACTACTGGTACTTTAGCAGGTCCCTCATCGATGGATTTACGAGGTACTAGATAATATTCTTTCATTTTTTATTTATTAAATAGCCTGGAAATTAGACTAGCAGCTATGGGTAATAATATACCGAGGATACTGCCTCCTTTGCGAGTCAATAAAATGCGCTTTTTGTTCGAAATTGAGGGTTTCTTACAAGCCAGCGAATGCAAGGTGTCTCTGTATTTCTTCAATTTGACTATAACTTTCTTTTTAACCGGAAGCCTATTTTTCAGAAAATTTTTGAAAATCTCTGACAAGCAATGAATATGTGGTTTTTTAAACTGAGCAATCAATTTTTTCCTGGCTGAGGAATTAAGTTTGCTCAGCAAGGTCACCAACTCTCTGTACTTGTATACTAATGGCTTCTTCATATCTTCAACAAATCATCAGCATCAATCCACTGATCAAATGAAGAGTCGTAGCCTTCGTACCTTACTTTATACTGTAATTTATTATTGGGTAATGTACGTTTACGTAGCACCTTCTCAATATTAAATGCAGCTGGTAAATGGGTTAGGGTTAATTCTTCCTTATAAAACCTTCCGTCAACAGGCTTGTTATTCAAATCTTGTAACAAATATAATGGGATAGGCTGGCTTTTATCTATACGAATAATTCTGAAAATTTCTTCCGTGTTTGTCTAGCAAAACCTTTCTTGAATGTTGAAATTCTGTTGGAGAGAGTAATGCGAACTGTGTCCCCGACAGCTAGTAGAGAACTAAGACCTGCTTTAGGTTTGTCCTTACTTTTATACATGAGATTGTACTGTTTCTTTATATCTTGTGGACGAATAAAGCATGAACGTCAACTGGAGTCCGACCACCTAACCCTCGGTGGGGTGTTGTGTTATACGCCTTTATGATATCAGGCAATATGGGCAGATATCTCGAGGTATTGTGCGCAGTCATATATTTATAAAGCCTGGTTTTCATGGTACGTATAAAGCGTTCGGCGATAGCAGCTTTTGTTTCTTGAGAAAATACGCTATACAGTTTAATATTTTTAGCTGCTAACATTCGTTGCATATGAGAATTATAAAATTTACTCCCTCGATCTGTATTAATTTTACGTATTCCTTGGAAATATGAAGATTCCAATATATTTTTCAGAGCTTTACTCACAGTCTGGCCATCTTTGCGTTTCAGAGGTGCGACTTGCGCATACCGTGAAAAAATATCGACACAGATGAGAATGTATTTAATATCATCATTATGTTTAGCTAATACTCCCATTTCTTCTAAATCACAAGCTAAATATATATGGGGTTTAGGACTCAGTACCTTTCGTCGCTGAAATTTGCGAGGTTTTAATGCATGCAAAGTGTAAGCTTTAGACGATTTCAAGTATTCTTTGACATCTGATAAAGTTATATCTGGTTTTATTGTTTTAGCTGCTTTATACAACCTATTGACTCCCCCCTAACCGTCCTGAGGATGCGGGGTTATAATTTTTTTTATCTAGTATGTGCTCCATCTTCTAATAAAGTGATATCGGGTTGTATGGGTTTAGTTGTTTTATACACCCGATATACCAACCCCCCCTAACCTCCCCTTGTGGTTGTTGTGGGGCACACATCCTATGCACCCCACCCCCCCCTAACCTCCCCTAGTGGTTGTTGTTGTGGGGAACACATCCTATACACCCCACCCCCCTAACCTCCCCTTGTGGTTGTTGTTTTCATCTAGTACGTTTACCATTGGTATACAGTTTCGTATGGATGCTCACCTACAATATTGCTACGGAAGGTGATGCGTTCAGGGGTTTTCACTCCTAAATCCACCAATAAATATCCATAAGGTAACTGATGGCTTTCTTGTAGAGATCCAAAAGCTTTTTAGAATCTAGTTTTCCAAATAACTGCCGCCCTAAAGTCTCAATTTGAGCTAAATCTCTAGATTTCACTAATATGAAATGGGAGGCCTTTAAACTTATACTTCTAGCATATTTCCCAGAGAAAAATATATTTTGGGTAATTAATATACACGAAATAGTGAGATATCTGCCTTTAGTGAATATGTCAGACACAATTTTGGAATTGGCAGATTCGATGAACAAGTCATCAATAATGATTAAAATAGGCGAGTCGTCTGTACGTTCATCTAAAGGGTTAATAATTTCAGGACGAGTTATTATTTTCTTGTTAATTACTAGATCGTCTAGCAATGCTTTGTAACTGCCCCCGCATTTAATAATACTGGAGAATTTCAGATGGTATTTTTGTACGAGTTTAGTGCACAAATGAGATTTCCCGCCATTGGAAAATCCTGCAATAATTATTTTACTAGGTTCATTGAAAATATCGAGTTGTTTTTCAGTGATAGGTGAACTATCCATGACTCGTGTTGGGTTTGTACTGACATAAGTATGATAAGGTCATTATATTTAAACATGGGAGGTTTCATAAAAACATCAAAGTATACATTTCATAATTTTTATTTTTATATATAACAGAACATTTTCAACATAGGTTAGGGGGCTTCATTTTGAAAACTTCAGTGATGAGTCAGGCGCCCCGCAATTTTTCAAACATCAATGACAGGTTAGGAGAGGTAGCAATTTTTCAAATCCAAAGATAGATTAGGGGAAGTAGCAATTTTCAAACACAAAGATAGGTTAGGGGAGGTTGCAATTTTCCATCGCCAATTTCTTCAGTCACTAATTGGGAGGATACGTCTTGTTCACCAGTGCATCGCGTTTTCCCCACATATTGAATATGGGGTGAAATCCACGTCTCACAGGACGTGCAGGTGCAGGTACATCCTCCTCCTCTTCATTCTCTTCTTCATGATTTTCTGCTCGAGGTATATTGGGGTGTCCATACGCCAAAGACTGTGTAGGACTCAGTACATAACGTTTATTGTCAAAGGCGGACAATCCACGTTTTGTAGTGAGACAGGTACACATACGGCCTTTAACATTCCTAATAGATCTGGATTGGAACCTCTGCCCCATATTTAACTCTAAAGCACTTTGGAAAGCTGAATGAGTGAGTTTAGACTGATGATAAGTGGGAATTCCTTTACAACAACAGATCTGAATCTGATCTTGAGTAAGAATTGAGTACATTTTAGGCTTCAATGCGATGAGCTCCTTGATAATTTTGGCTCCAACTTCCGATTTTAACAAACCCAGTTGACCTTTGCGAGAGTCATTGAAATAGGGATTTTCAGGAGGGAAATTGCTGAAATCCATATGCTGAGATAAAGGCAGTTTATTTAATACCTCAAAAGAATTTGGACAAGTCAATTCAATCAAATACGAATCTGTATCCGTATACAGCAATCTAGCTTTGTCTTCATAATGAACTTTGATGGTGTTGTACCAAAAATCATGTAGGATCCTCTTAGCTATTTGCAGGATCTGGAACCCCAGATAAGTTGGTGTATTGACTTTAAGTGATTGTTTCTTGACCGAGCAAATGACTGTCTTCGCTCAACAAAATACATCGTTAGAAGAACGGATTACGTGCAAGCTTTTGGAACATGTCTCGAGATGTAACTAAATAATGCTGATCACAATATTTACTCACATTTGTTAAACTCTTTCCGTAAATTGCATTTGATACCAGCTTGAAAGCTTTACCCTTAATGGCGCAAGGTGTATTCGAACGTTCACGAGAATTTGTTTCGACAAATTCCTTAAGGTACTTGCTTTGTTGGAATTCATAAACTGCATTTACCTTAGCTACTTCCAATCCTAATTTCATCAGCATCTGCAATAAATCTAAACTGACCAAGTAATCTTTTTTGGGGGAGATGTGAGGCAATTAATTTTTTTTTTGGGGGGGGAGTTTGCGATCTTCGGTATTTAAAATGTGTTTGCTATAATCGGACAGAAGATCAGTAGAAATATTAGCATGCGACAGGGTTAAGGGCAAATCATCGGTGTATCGAGCCACCTCAGGTGCGACATGCTTGGTATCACACATGACCCAATACCCCTTATCCCCATCACAAGCAATATTCTCCAATCCCTGTTGGAACCAATCATCGCATTCGGCAGCAGATAATTTACGGATCCCGCCTTGAGGTAGCAGTTCTGTCATATAGGTGGCGTATAAGCCATTAAAATCTAAATACAGAATCTATTTATCAGTGCTAGAAGGATCAGCACCCGTATGCTCATTTTCTACATGCGTGTGTTGTCGTACAACAGAGGTAAATCCGACTCTTAGATTTCTATGCAATACATCGTACAAATGGGGATCAGAAATAGAGTCCAAGACAACTTGACCCCATAAACAAGAAAGCGTCCCATGCAAAACTAGATAACGAGACACAGTGATTAATGTCTAATTTGTACAGCTCAAGCATGGTCTTGCGCCATACAGTAAATACATCACACAATAGTCCAGTATCTACTTTCAAATAGACCTTTAAGTAATCCCCAATGGTCTTGCATTCCGCTAATCTAAAGACTTCTTTAGCCTGTGTATAATCGTTCTCGCTTATGGCCTCGTGTTTTAAACTATTTTAGAAGGCTTCAGGAGGAGGAAGAGCCGGTTCATTTAATTTCTCCAAAGATGAAATATAGTCATAACAGAATACCTGTCTGCCTGTCTTTAATAAATGGTAGGTGGCTACAGGGACGTCATCTAGCATAACTGAGGTGTAAGTGGTGGGTTTACCTTCCTTGGTATGTTCTTTATCTAGTTTTTCATTCCACCATTTAGTAAAACCAAACTATCCATACACCGAAGTTTACCGATATCTACTTTCATGAACTTAAACCCATCTTTGGAGGCAATATCAATTTCACAGTTAGGGAGGTTAGACAATTCATTTAAAATTACCCCGAGGTCATAAGCTGCATTGTGAGAGAAAGTGTACAAATATTTATAAGAATTTCTGCATAACATGTTGCACCTATGGCAATAGGCAGCTAGATAATTATTAAATTCAATAGCATGATCATGATGATGGTGCTTGTCTTTATCTGATTTGAATGGTCTATAACACATTTCACATGTTGTTTGCCGTCTATAAACTTGCCAATGTGCGCGTGTCATAGATATTTTGTATTTAGGCATGGTAGATCATACCTTGGGGATTGGAGGGGTCCAACAAGCACTCGAAATCATAATATTCCGCGTGAGAAGGTCCATAAGCACGACCGTAATTTTTTAACTTAATTTTATGACCTTCAGGGTAAAATTTCAATGTTTGTTTAACTTCACATGACTCTTCATGATCCCGAATAGCATCAGGTGACAAATGAATTAAGCACGAATGACAGAAAATATGATTTTGGGGCTCTGCTTAATTGACGACGCATGTTGCGAACATATTGATTGAAATCTTTAATGAGCAGAAGATGCTGATTCTCTAGCATGAGCAATGGTACTTTAGGAGCAGAATGTCCTCTGCCTTTCCTAGCTAATTTAATGTAGTACCTATTATCTTCACGAGTGAGCACATAGATAAATATACTTAATTTATTTATACTTTAAATTTTATTTATGTTATCGTACGTTATGGGAATTTCAATATCCTCACTCAAACGGACAAATCTAAGACACCACCTGGCAGATTTGGAACGCCTGCCAATGTTGTGTAATGTCATCCCCTGAGCAAGACATATGTATGCGGCTAAACACTGGATCAAACATATATTTTGTTCCCCTCTAGGGTTGAAAACATAATTTTTGCCAGGCAATCTATCTGGATACGGCACATATTCCCCAAGGATGCTGAACGGCTATAGAATTTATATAAAAACCAAAAATGCTCTATATACCTAGAATCGAGCCTTCTGTCTCGGCAAGGAACTCTTCTAGCTTATTATCCAGTTCAGCAATCCATTGATCTACGATAACACTGGCCTCATGCCTAGTTACAGTACGTTGTTCAGCCCTTATAGGTAACTCTCCCTCAAAAATCTGGGTATATTAAAAGGGCAGGAGGGAAATTGGGGTGAACGGCGTCAAACAAGGATTCTATTTGCCGAATAAAATAATCACGATATATAGTTAAATAATGAGCAGGATCTCCTTGGGCATAATCTGGGATGCTATATGAATGGCGTATGTACCCCCCATTGAAATTATTGATCACTTTAAGAACTTCGGGTTGAGGAGGAAGCAAAACATCTACCTGCTACTGCTGTTCCTGAGGTGGTGGTGGAGAATTAGCGATAGGCTGGCTGGCATCCATATCGGAATCGGCTTCCCAAACTAAATGCAGGGAGTCTTCTTCGTCCTCCATTTGAGAACCTATAAGTAACAAGAATAATGATTTCAATAAATAAAATTAAATATATAGGAACTTTAATAATAATAATAATGTCGTTATTGAAATATGCTGATAATAATAATTATTGAGGATGTTACTTACAATTAGAACTTTCCCTGTTGTCATTATCTTCTGGTGTTGGTGAGCGAGCTCGGCTCGTGCGGGGCTCTTCACCACCTCCTCCACGAGGATATTCTCCTTCTACCTCCACTACCTGCTGAGTTGGCCAGCCTAAAATCATATAAATGATAATGATAATAATTAACGATGATAAATATGATATTTATATCAATATATCTGACAAGAATTGAGAATGGTATTGCAGAATAGTGTAATTGACTTACTTTCATATTGGACGCTTTGGTGCAATGATGCATCTGAGTGCTCTGAATCAGAACTAGTATCAGACTCGGGGTTATCTAGATACATGCAAAATGGACATGCATCGGGGTCGCGACCTGTAGATTTCAATTAATTTATATAGTTATACATATATACTTTTAAGGAATGCTGAATAGATGGATAGTTCTACAGCTACTTGTAAATACTAATTCATATATAAATTTAGCTGCTATTGAGCAATTTTCTATAGTATCTATAAATATACTATGACTCGTAACAGATGTTATAAAAACAATTATACTTACGGGTAGCACAAATCACTTTGGAGCACGAGGGATAAATCTTATCATAATGTCCACGAGATATCTCAGACCATTGCATACAGTAAATAACGCACTGATGCCTAGGATTGGTGGTGAAGGTCATCCTAAATTCAGCACATTTCGCCTGGCACAGGTGGAATGGTCCTAGTTTAGGAGCCTTGCAAAGTTCACAAATATACATGGTTGAGTGTATAGATACGAGACAACGAAGTCCGTTAATGCACAAGTGCTGGAGCTAGTTCAGAGTGTTAGCACAGGAAGCTTGAGCTTGACTGCCGTTTGGGCTGGGGGGGGTCCTTATAAGGACAGCTCGTCTGCTGCCAGATGTACGATTCTGCCTAAATTGCGGTATGACATTTGGGTTGCTGTTATACTTTTGCACTTATCACTGAATAATGATTACAGTTGTGGTTGACTAAAATGCATATTCTCAAACCTCTGATTAGGTTAGGTGGGGATGGCTAGTCAAGCCATTTTTGAATAACATTAAATACAGTACACATGCCAGTAGGACGTTCAAGGCCGCATTGGTCATCTGGTGATGTCACACATAGTTGACCAGTCAGGTGCTGTGATACCTTGACACTTATATGCTAATGGCCAGCAATACCCTATCCCTATACTGAGGTCCCTTTTCGTGATGTCCTTAAACAACAACAACTGGTCTGTAGAATGTATTTGTTTGTTATATAATACGTTAGGTTAGGATGGTTTGATAGGGTTTATGAAATAAGAACATAAGAACAAAGGCAACTGCAGAAGGCCTATTGGCCCATACGAGGCAGCTCCTATTTATAACCACCCAATCCGCCCATAACATGTCCAACCGCATGTCTTGAAACAATCGAGGGACCCCACCTCCACAATGTTACGCGGCAAGCATAACTGGTTCCACAAATCAACAACCCTGTTACT